>PVKS010001702.1:0-134591 GCA_004027875.1 Aplodontia rufa
CCCTGGTTTCCAGCAGTGAATTTGGCCCTAGTATCCTGATACTATGGGTTCTAGTGTGCCCCCTTCCCATTTCATACACTGAAGTCCTAACCTCCAGGGTCTCAGAGTGTGACCTTATTTAAAAACAGGTTGTTGAAAATATAATTAGTTAAAATGAGGTTATACTGGAGTAGGGTGGGCATCTAATTTGATATGACTTGTGTCCTTATAAGATTGCCATGTGAAGGAAAAGACACCCACATAAGGACAGCACTCTGTGGGGATGAAGACAGGGAGTAGGGTGATGCCTCTAGGAGCTAATGGCCATCACAGACTGTCAGCAAATCACCAGAAGCCAGGAGAGACACTGGAGCAGACCTTTCCTGACCGCAGGAGCATGGCCCTGGCAGCACTTGGTTATCAGCTTCTAGCCACCCGAGACATGAAACAATAAATTGAAACCACAACATTTATGTTAATTTGCAACACTAGCAAACTAACAAATCCACCACAGGTGGGGTTCTTTTAGTCTCAGGTGTGGGTCCAATTCCTGTGGTCTTGCCTCTTCCCAGACTTGGCGTCCAACAGGTCTGTGACTGTCTAACTCCACCCATGCCCACTTACTACCTAGCAATTTGGTTTCTTTTTTGTTATATGAAAAAGTTTACACATTGTATCTTAATTTTTTAGTATCGCTCTCAAGTTTAAACACACATTTTATTAATCACTAACATCTCTGGAGATGATGAAAGAGTTTAATAGGTCAATTCATGTATCACCTTTTTTTAAGTTTTCCATAAAAACATATATGCTTTCACAATAGTAAAAGACATTTTAAGAAAAAAGGAGGCATTTAACAATACACATTCTGATCTATAGTCTTAACAATATTTCACAAAGGAAGAGAAAAAGTTGTGAAGAGGGAGGAAGTGAGGAGGCAAAGGAGAGACAACGATATTCCTCCCAGAGCATAAATCAAGATTTCTCCATACATGGACCTCAGGGAGCGGGCAAAACTTTCACAGCATCAGTAACCACAATCTATTGGCATGTCTACTTGCCTTTGAATTATTTTAATATTTTCTGATCCACTGTTCTATACCCAAAGCTTTCCTTATTCCTCCACTAGTCTCAGCTCTTACCCGAACGTCTGTTTAAGAGGAAGGAAAAAATAAAACAGAAAAACAAACAAACAACAACAACAACAAAAACAATGTTAAACTGGGTCCCCTAAGAAATGAGTGTGCGAAACTTCCGAGGCCTCCAGGGAAGCTGGGCATGAAGACATACTCTGCAACGTGGAGACTAACATCCATATGCATGTGTGCTATTTTCATTGATGAACAGCTTGAGAAGGACTTGTTAATAAAACCTCTCAATGATTCCAGATTCGGAATGTCTGCAAACATCAGCCATGGCCCAGAAACAAATCAAACAACCTAGAAAATTTTAAATAGACTTGAAGTCAGTTTGAAACATGCATTAAAAATATCCAATAAAGCTGAGATATAGGTCATATGCATAAAAAATAGACAATAAAGAAAGTGAGAGCATAATGGTAATATTCCCTGTAAACTTCTTGTCAAAATTTTATCATGTTTTTAAAGAAAGCACTTCCGGGATATTAATGAATCCATTTTCAACTTAAATTCTTCATTAGATGGATTATAAACATTATTACACAAGATGTATATGGGAGCAGTTGGCATTGGGGTAAAAGTACTAAAATTGCAGTAAAATATTGCTGGTTCCTCAAATCATTCAATTAGAGAATTTTCTCAAAACTTTTTTTTAATTTATTTTATTTTATTTTTTCAGGGCTGAGGACCAAACTCAGGACCTTGTGTGCACTAGGCAAGCGCTCTGCCACTGAGCTAAATCCCCAACCCCATAATTTTTTTTTTTAAAGACAGACAGTTGGAGAGAGAGAGAGAGAATCAATTTTATTTAGTTTTTCATATGGCTTTCATTGCTCCAACACTTCATTGTGTATGTGGTGCTGGGGTTCGAACCCATGACCTTGAGCATGCAAGGCAAATGCTGTAACTGCTGAGCCACTGCATCAGCCCCAAACCTATAATTTTTGAGCCCCATTTTCTGGATAAGTAGAAATAGAAATACTAACGCCTTCTACTTTACGTGGTAGATTATGTGACTAACAAAAGTGTTAGTCAACAGGAACTGTTTATTTACATTGTCATGAAATTCTGGGGGGAAAACTGAGAACAAAAATTAAATTCAGCATAGACTCATGAGCTCTGAGAATCAAGGAGAAGTGGTGGCATTGCTATTTCAACTTGTTAAAAGTTGTGCATGCATCTAGTCAGAAATCCAGGCAGATTTAAGTGAATAGGTGGCGCTCAGATAGACTGACTGGCCCTGACCTTTCTGCCTTGTGTTCAGACTCAGCATGGTTCACAGACAGGGTTTGAGAGACCATGCACACACAAATTCATCTGACTTCCTATTTGTGGATATATTAGTGGCTTAATAGCCTGGACTGTTCTTCACAGTAAATCATGTTCCCAGGGAGTAAGACTATTCAGGAATCCAAATTATAGATGAGAAAGTAGCCTTGTCACTACGAACAAAGAAAGTCACAGGGCTTTAACAGTTATAACCATCAAGCTGAACAAGCCTGTCTCTACTGTACATTATTTCTCCTTTTAAAACGCAGGATGGGCAGGAAAACAAATTTTTCCTTTGGCAGAATCAGAAACTTCTGGTTAGCCAGTATTTGTTTTATGATCCACTAAAAAAATCAAGTCATTATAGTAAATATACACACATATGAAAAGGGAACCGCACTCAAGGCATTTTGAATCTAATAAGACTGACAAAACATGAACTATTATAAAGATAAGGTGAAGTGAGTCTTGTGTAAATTTTTTGAAAAAATCCATCAGGTGGTGAAAAAAGAAAACATAGGGAACTAACATTATTGGGACACTTAGAGTGACAGGAGAGTGAGCAGTCTCCATACATTGTCCCATCCAATTTAACCTTCTCAACATGTCCAGGAGGTACAGATATAACCCATGTATTAGCTAGTCACCTTGTCCTCTAAAAATCTGGAAAAGATGGGCTCTGATAGTCCTTTTGCCATAGCACGCTATCAGTTGACAGGGTCAGTGGACAATATGGGAAATTATAGGCTCTGTATAGGAGGCTGAGAAGATCTGCCATGAGGGCTTAGACAGAATAATGTGTCTTTGCTGCACTGATGTTTTCATTTATTATAAGCGATAAACCACAAATACTCATTTTATGGAATGCAATATTTGTAATGTTTCAATTCTTACATCATGAAATTTTAATTATTTAAGCATTTCTTTTGCTACCTTTATTTAGCAAATAAATGTAATGATCATCCTCCTCTGTGATCCTGGTACTTACCTGGCCTCATGCACCTGGGCAATAGCATACGGGGTCACTTCTGGAATTGTTAACGAATGTCCTTGAACTTCCACCCAGCCATAGGATGCAGGATTGTCTTTGCTGATATTTATGTAGAGTAGATAACTGCCTACTACGTCATCAAACCTCAGCTAGAACCAGAGCAGATTTCAATCCTTAGATAGTGCAAGAAGTTCCAGGTGGCTACTGGGTAGGCTCAACCTGTCATCCTATTAACCTCACCAAATAAAGACAGGATTTTATGTCACTGAATTTCCAAAATTATTGCATTGTGATAATTTTTCATATTTCCTCCTTGACAGAGAGGAAAAAATAAGAATTGTATTTTCTGAAGTAAATTTTGGGACACATTAATAAAATATTTTATTTATAAATTCATTCATATGAAATGTGATAAAATTGATATATATTTATAACATCACTAATAAATTCCCTTCATCAAAAATGATAATCTGTAGGTAAATCAGTTTATTCCTTCAAAATTTGGGTAACATCCTCATTTGTATAAAGAATAATGATGCTTAAACTAGTGGTTCTAAATTATAAATCGGGTGATGGGTCCTCCTGAATGATCCTAAATTATTGTTCACTAACATTAGGAAAAAAAATGCAGCCTACATACAAAAATAAATCCCCAAATCATCCTAATGCCTCATTTACGTTAAAGGGAGTGTTTCTGACTCTTCATATTGAAAGTACCAACTAAAATTAGCATGCACTTAGCAACAAAACTAAAAAATAAAATGATATTCTAGATTTGATCATAGAAAAATATCATTTCTGTAACAAGTGGGAGTGGGCCAAAAAACATAATTTCAAAAGCCAGGTCTGTTTGGCACATGGAGACATAATCTGAGCTGGTATTTGAAATGCTACAGTTGCAATAACAGCCCAGGAGTGACATTCAGAAAAGCACACAGACACATCAAAGTGAAAAACAAATCCTGTAAGTATTACCTTTCATGGGGATGCAGGGGGCTCCCCGCTCAGTGCGAGTGAAGTGAGTAGCTCTTCCGAGGAGACCAGAGCTTCTTTAGAGGGCAATGAAAACTGTCATTTACTGAATTGTACCCGGGAGCCCAGGATGTTAATTTATCTCATTTTTCCTTCTAGTCTCATGCCAAATTAGGTAATCATTAGGGATGAAAACAATGAGGACAGCCAATCAAATTAGAGGAAGAAATGATTTCAAGTAGGATATATTTTGTATCTTTGACCTACCTCTGGCCTCATGATCTTTGGGAATTTAAAATAATTTGGATAAGTGTTAAGAAATAAATAGATTCATAAATTAGACATGTGATTTGGACACTAATAAAAATGAAGAACAAATACTAATGTTAATTTCAGCCCTTTAATTCCAAACCTTAACATTTGATCTAAATTTAATTGTTTAAGTGACATAGTAAAAACAGACTATGTTGCCATCTAATGCCAAAGTGATTTCAGACTTAATTTATATAATAAAGCATGAGCATGGATCAAAATTCCACTACTAGGGTGACTACTAGCAAGTGGTAAAGTCTCTGTAATTATTATTATAGGGACAGTGAGAGAGAAAGAAAGAACCAATTTTTATTTAGTTTTTCTTGTGTCTTTCATTGCTTCAATACTTCATTGTGTTTGTGGTGCGGGGGTTTGATCTCGAGTCCTCGCACATGCGCCATAACTGCTGAACCACCATTCCAGCCCTATTATTTTTAAAAATCTATTCTGAGTGTTAGTAGTCTGATAAGCACACCCTGGATTTTCTTTCTTTGTAACTAATAATATATAAAAATATTCTTGCATATTTTGAATTTAACAAATTTAACATTTCATTCTTTTTTCTTTGTGTGAATATTTTTAATGGATGTAAAATATGCTAAAATATAAGGAAATAGGAATGTGTCGTTTCAAAGATCTTTTTTTCTAATCACAAATGTGTTACATGCTCAAAGTGAGCAAAACATGAAAACAGTGCAAGAAACAGTTGGAACTTAAGTCCCTCTTCCTTTAGACCACCCCTTAAGTCCTCCCCGATTCAGAGGTCACACTGCTAATAATTTAAATTCAGTCCAGACACTTTCGATACCAGTTCTAACACATGTGTACATGCACATACATACACAAGGGTTGATATGGTGCAGATCACTTTTCATTTAAACGTAAGCTACTTACTCTCTCATTGTCTCTGATGATTGCCTCGTGTTACTATTAAGGTACGAAAGTATAAGTAAATAAATACTTTTGTAAATAGGTCTGGGGACAGAAAGATAACCTCCTAGATAGAGAATCTGGAGGGAAAAGGCAATTATATACAAAAGACAATCACAGTGATGAATTTGCTAATTGATTGTCTTTTCTGCGAGCATTAGGTGAAGCAGAGGTTGTGGGGTTTTATTTTATAGAATATCATCAACTGAGGAATGCCATATGAGCAAGGTGTCAATCATAAAACATGTGTGTTTTTAACAAGCTGAGAGGTGTTTTTGCTTTAATCAACTTTCTTCTCATGCAGAATCACTTAGAAACGTTGGCATTTTCAGTGAACTGCATATTCGAGGAAATGAATACAAGTCTGTACTTTGAAAATAAGAACAAAATGCAATTTTGTTTGTTAAATTACTCTAAATACCAATCTAACTGGCTTTCTGAATAATTGAGCTTCTTGTCCCTTTAGCTACCAGCCTTTCAATATTAAACAACCCCACTAACATTTTGCAGATAATCATGCCTAAAGTAGTGCTTAAAATTGAGCTGCTAATGAGAGTGCTGGCAGATCTAAGCTTCTTGCAAAATCCATTATGGATTGTTTTAAAACTTTATTAAGGGTATATCAGATGGGTCCATAAAATACAGGGATGTTTCAATACAGATTGTGACTTTTATTAGTCCTCTTGTGAAAAATGGCATCGGTTTGATTTGAGATGGCAATAAAAAATACAGCGCCTGTTCTGGGGAGGTCCATTTTCCCTGATCTTGAGATTTGTGATTAGTAGGTGAAGAATTTATGTCACATAGCAGGCAAGGTAAATGGACAAAGTAAGATTTACCTGACCAAACATTCCCATTGAAAGTCAAATATGAACAGCCAGGCTGATATGGTATTCCTCCAAATATTTCTTTAAGTATATTCAAAGTTTATATATTCTCTTTTGTCATGCTCAAGATGAGGAATTAGATGACCTATTTGTGGATGTTAATAGTTATATCTGTTCAAAAATACCAGAAAATGTTTGAGAGATCCACACTATCTTCATACTTATCAGAAAAGGCAATTAATGCCATTATTATAATTTAGAATACGTTCAAATCCACACACTTTAATAAACTTTCATTTACTGAGTAATTACAATCTTCTTTATGTTATGACCAAGATTCCCTATGCTATTAGCTTTATATAAAAGGTTTATCTCTCTGACTTTCATAATATCTCCCTCTACATCCCATTTCATCCTAAAAAGTACATTCCGTTTTCAAAGAAAATTCTTATTTTTTGGAGCAAAATATCTTAGATTTTGTGAGATATTTTAAAGAAATACATGAATTTAAACATCAGAACTCAGATATTAGAAATCAATCATGTTTTCTAGGATTATCCTTGACAAATATTTGTACCAAGTCTATGAACTACTTTTTAAATCAAATTTTCATATAACACTCACATTGTGCTGCACCCTGAAAATAGTTCCTTAACATTTAA
Organism: Aplodontia rufa; assembly: GCA_004027875.1. Classification (NCBI taxonomy): domain Eukaryota; kingdom Metazoa; phylum Chordata; class Mammalia; order Rodentia; family Aplodontiidae; genus Aplodontia; species Aplodontia rufa. The sequence goes on from PVKS010001702.1 coordinate 7,082, forward strand.
AAAGTACTATGCTTCATTTAAAATTCAATAATTTGGGGCTGGGGCGGTGGCTCAGCAGTTTCGGTGCTTTCCTGGCAAGCACGGGGACCCAGGTTCAAACCCCAGCACCATGTACACAACTAAGTGTTGGAGCAACAAAGGCCATGTGAAAAACTAAATAAAGTTGTTTCTCTTTCTCTGTCTCTTTCACTGTCCCTCTCTCTTTAAAAAAATAAATAAATAAAAAATAAAATTCAGTAATTTTCTCTCAATGTCTTTACTCTGATCTGTTCACTACCCACTCATCCCTTCTAATATTCATGAAGAATATACACCAGGCCCTGTATAAGGCCTCAGTCAGGGATATTACTATATTATGACATGATCTTTATCTTCAAAGCATCCATAATCTGGGGAATGAAATAGACAGTTAGCAAATAAACATAACATACCATGTGATGTTCTAATAGAACATTTGCCTAAAAGACCATGGGATCCCAGGAAAGTAAAGGAACTGAGTGTTCATTATAAATGAAGGAAAAAAGTCAAGCGTAGGACAGTTCAGGGAGAAGCTGACCATGAACTGAGTATATTCTTGCCATTTTTATCTCCCCATTTCTACACTGTCACTAGCCCTCTGTCATCAGTAGTAATAGCACACAATTATCAAAGGGTTCTTCCATGATTAATTTCTCTACTTCTTGACCACATGCTTTTGGGAAATATGATTCTTCTTGTTTATCATCCTCTTTTTCCCTTTGTTGTAGGATATATTTTGAAGATTACTCTTCTAATTATGTCTTACCCCTTGACTAGGCCCTCAGCTCAATGGAACCCAGCAAATGATTAACACAACATTAACCAATTACATCATGGTATCAAAATTTTACTTATTTGAAAATTTCTTTAGTATAAATATGCTCTTTTCACCGAAACATTCACTATATTTTCAAAAAAAATCACATGAATGTGGTAAGGCAGATAATATTATCCCCATTTTGGAGAAAAGAAAACAGATTCTGTAAGTACAAGCAGAACTGGACTAGAGACTGTGGCTTTTTTCTGCCTCTTTATGATGTGTTTAATGCACTTCCTCAAATTAAATTTGTTCTAGGACTGATCACTATTTCAGAAACAGGGTTTGAAAGCTCTAACCAATATATCAAACATATTTACAGGAAGTAATATTCCTAGCACTCAAATAAAAGCATTGGAATTATTTAATTTTTGAGACATACTTTATATAGATGCTAATATTTGACTCATGATTTTAAAAAATTAATGATCATAGTAAGTGAAATCTTATTTGTGATTTTAATTAATTTTTGCTGAATATCAGCATGATTTTTTTAGCTGAGAAAAGGCTGAAATATCAAACCTATGACTGCAGTGTGCGTATGTATGTGTGTGTGTCTGACAGAGGGGGCGAGGAGAAAAAGTTTGGAAGATGTTTTGAGATTATCAAAAGTAATAATAGTTATAATAGCAATGGATTAAGAGATCAGTTACAGTTATAACTATTATTAGAGTGAATTAGAAAATGACTTTCATCTAATAAATCATTGAGGATAAAGAAAGCTTATGTGCATATGAACTAGGTATGTGTTGCCAGAGTATACTGACAGTTAAAGAATTTATAAACATTGTCAATCAAGAACATTCTCTCCACAAAGTTGTGTAAAAGTCACCCAAGTCTCATGAAGAACAGTAAAGATAAATGGCAACCTAGTATCCCAAATGATTTGAGGACATTTGATAAAGGACTGATGAGGTAAGGTAAGTAATAATGTTGGCAGAAGGTCACAAAAACTGGCAGAGAGAAGAGCTCAGGAATGTAGAGAGGCTGTTGACAATGACCTTTCAATTTCTAACCTTCTACCCAAGGAATTGTACCCAAGCAAGACTGAGATGCCATCTGAGGAATGTTGGCTAGCTGCCTCCTGAGACTTCACCCAAAATGACACTGCTATGATGAATTCCCCTCAGTCCAAGGTGAACCTTGTAATTTCACTGTTATCTCCTTACTGATGGTGAATATTTAAAATCAGAAAATAAAAATTGAATGGTTTATACCGTAGTTGATATGGCATGGTCATGGTAAGCCAAATAAATCAGAAAGTTGTTTATGTCAAGCGTGGAAACTGTATTAGTAAGCTTTTGTTGTAATAACAACACAACGCTCAATGGGCACAGAACCACCAATATCATATCCTTGTGTAAGGGGGCTCAGATTGGCTGTGGCTCCACTCAGCTCTGTACTTCATACAGGTACTTTGAAGAAAGGGAAGCCCTTGCTGAGACTTCCTTTTTTTCTTTTTCATGGTGAGGGTGAAGAATGCAACAGGCCAGGCTGAACTGCACATTCACATTTCAAACTTCTGCTCAGAAGTGACAGTCATTCAAATGGTGTTGGCCCAAGCAAATCACATGACCAAGTTGGCCAATGGATAGGAGAAGTATCTTTGCAAAGGTCATGCATTACTAATTCTTTTGTGGAGTGAGGTAAGCCTAATTGAACCATAATATTGCTGATATGTTGTTTCTTAGCTCAAAATTCACTCATTTTGCCTTCTCTGAAAATGGATCTGAGTCCTTCAAATAATTTCATTTTGTAAGTGGGCATGATGTTAGGTCTTGCCAACAGAGAGTACTGGGAAGACATTATAGGGTAAGATGTCATTCTTTGAGGCTGAATAAGACCCAGAAAAGCCAAAGCCATTCTAAGCCAAAATTGCAATGTTGGAGGCACCACAACGCCTGACTACAAATTATGCCACAGAGCTATACTAACAAAAACTGCATGGTACTGGCATTAAAAACAAACACATAGACTAATGGTATAGAGTAGAAGACACAGAGACAAACCCATACATCTATAATCATCTGATCTTTGACAAAGGTGCCAAAAACATACATTGGAGAAAAGACTATCAAACGAATGTTCTGGGAAAGCTGGTTACCATGTGTAGAAGAATGAGACCCTTATTTCTCACACTACACAAAAAATCAACTCAAAATGGCACAAAGACTTAGGAATTAGATCTGAAACTATAAAACTCCTAGAAGAAAATGTACAATCAACACCCCAGCATATAGGTCCAAAGACTTTCTCAATAGGACCCCTAAAGCTCAGGAAACAATGCCAAGAGTTGAATGGGATGGCATCAAATTAAAAAGCTTCAGCACAGTGAACAGTGTACTCCTGTAGACTGGTTCCTGGTGGACCTTTTCCAGCATCTGGCTACCCTAGAGCAGGTGGCTTTTGCAATCTGACTCTTGGAGTCTGTGCAGCTTTTTTAGCACCTAGCTTTACAGTGTGCCCGTCTTTCCAAGCGCCTAGCATCTATACTGCCAGCTGTTTCTCCAGCATTACCCTCCTCCAGCATAGTTGACTTCTAGGGTGTACAACTAGACCTTTGCATTGACCGCAGTTTCTGCAGTGCATACAGCTTCTCAGGTGCCAGACTCCCTCAGCACTTGAGCTGTTTCACATCTAGCTCCTGCAGTGACTGGTGGCCAGTAGTACCAGACGATCAGCAGCTTCCCTTGTTCATCCTCCAGCAATGTCACAGTGAAAAGACACCTCTCCATGAATAGTTTTGTCTAGCACCCTGGGGAACAGATTTCTGTCAAGTTCCAGAAGCCCGATTTCCAAGTTTTGCTAGTGTGGCAGCACAGGAACCTCCTGCTATTTACCGAACCATACCTGCATCTTTACCAACAAGTTCTGAATCTCAGTCTCAGGGAGCCACGTTGGGTAAAATGGAATCAGTTCATCCCTGGAGATAGTTGTTGAAGTACTATATTCTTTAGAGTTCTCTTTATTTCTTACCGCTCCATTCCTTATTACTTTGCCCTTTTATCAGAGATAAGCATTCTTTATATTGAGCTTCCTATATTCAAATTACCATGTGTATTTTTTTATCCTCTCCTAATTGGACCCTAACCAATATAGGAACCATATTATAAGCTTATTGCAGAGATTTGACAAATGGAATCAGTTAGATGAAACTTATTCAGTTGAATAAATTAGCCTAAATTATTCCTTTGCATGTAGAACTGGTATTCCCTAAATTTATTGGTTAGTAGTCCATCTTTCTTGGGCATGCTTGGATGCATTTTACTCTTTCTACATAGCTGGGTTGAATCATCCTTGCTTGTCAAACTCTTTCATAAGCTCTGTCGGTAATGTTATGGTCAGGCTCTTCAACCTTCCCTGAGAACAGAGTTAATTCTCCCAATTTTTGCAGATTTTGCCTTGATTTTGCCTTTCAGAGGACATTCATCTATCCAAATTGTTGTGCTTGGCCTCTTCAGACCCCTCTCTTAGGCCAATGTCATATACACATTAGAAAGGACACATGAAAGCAACATTCTAAAAGACACCACTTCCTTAAAGCCATAATTGCTACCTTTCATTTCTGATGAGTTTATTAATGTATGAAAACTATGAGTTGTATTATGTGAGTACATCTATAGTATATCTAAAAACACAAAGAAAAATTTTTGCTGCTTTTATTGAAAACCAAACATCCGTTTAAAATTTATTTTTTTTCTGTGAAGCAATATAGCAAATATAAAGCATTTAATTGGACACAAAAGAATTCAACTTATACTTTTGATGAATATGTGTATAAATTTTTTGCAGAAATGTTTATAGAAATTTTAGCTAGTCCTCTCAGTTGAAAAAAATGAGGAATTCAAAGAATTATTTGAGAAACTATATTGTGATTTATTTTCTTGTCTAAAAATCTCCTCCAGAATGTCAGAGTGGATAACTGGTGACAATAAGATCAACATGAATATACTGAACACAGGGTAGGTGTCTATTACTGGGTTGGGGCTGTGGGAATCTATTTTTTTTCTTTATTATTATTTTGAGATACTCAGAAATAATTCTTAAATGAAAGCAAGCTTACCTTAAGGCTGTGTCTGAAAAATCAGGAAGACTCATGGCTATCCACTCTTGATACAGTTGAATCTTGTGTATGCCTTGTTCTTTTCTACCCTCTAAATAGATATGATATCAGATCTTACTAGATATCTTAGGTTCTCTTATTAGTTGTGGGTTTCAGGGAGGTAGTTTTTATGCTGTTATTATAATCTCTAGAAATCTCTTTCTGACCTCTTTCACAGAATTCCAGGTTTTGGATTATATTTAAAATTTTAACTTGCTGCCTGTGAACTATTGAATTTACATAGCCTGGAAAATGTCAATTTTTTTTTCATTCCAAATGCTTCATTTTACAGATTAGGAAATTAAGGCACAAAAAAGAAAATAGATGTGTTCCCTGTGGTGTACTGGGTAGATCTGAGGCCATGACTGAGGTCTCTCCAAGTTCCAGTGAGTGATTCTACCATCTGAGCTCCTGTTGACAAAACAGGTGGATTGGTATCAGAATCAGGGCACATCACTTGTAAAGTAGAGACTTAAACTACTATAGCTGAAGAGAGAAGCCTGGCCAGAGAGCACAGAAGAGATTTAAATTCTGAGGGTAAGAGCTCTCTTGGAACCCATTTCAATTTTAGGGGAATAATCAGGGTGTCTGAATGTTGTGTGTGTGTCACAGTATCAACATGTGGTGCATAGAGAGTTATATTTTTATCATTACTTATATTCATTATATTTACCCTGATAGAAACAAGAGAATATAGTTAACATTCTGAGATTCTGAGATTCTGAGAAAATTTTGTGTGTTTTAGGTAAAAAAAAAAAAGTTCTTTTCAAGCAAACTTTTTTGTTTGTTTACTTGCTTATTTATATATAAAGAAAAAAATTTTTCACAGTTATTGCTCAATTGTGTTTGTGAACCATCTGGCAATTCCATTTTTCATTGACATCTAACAAAAGGGAAATGGTAAATACAGTCATAGGAACAAAAGTATAGACAGGTCATCTCATCAAAGAGAGGACTTATTTACAACCAGATTTAAGCAGCGCTAAATATCACACCCTGACAACGTAATTAATAATAACATGCAGAGCAAGTTTCCATCTTTTATCGTGCTTCTCATTAATTTGAAACTGACTTTACTTAGGATTTAATGGACAAAGATAGGAATTAGCATAAAAAGAAAGCCTAGGTTCATAATGAAGATAATAAGCAGACTCGGCCAGATGGCAACAGCAAAACCATGGCATAGTTATGCACAGTAACCAAGTGCTGATTTTCAGATGAGAAATGATGAAGAAATGGTGTGTAATCGTTTTTATAAATTGAATAGATTTTGTAATAAGTGTGGTTGGGATATGAGCTCTGTCCAGTGCTTCCAAAGGTACATTTATTCTGTCAGGCTGCATTTTGCATTTTTATTACCAATAATTTACTACATATTATTTATAATCTTATTTTCAAAGACTTTGATATTTCCAACTTCCCTTGGGTTCAGTGTGTCATCAGAACTTCCTGATCATTTTTCCTTATACAACTTATAGATGTCAATAGTTGGACTAACAGTGGCCACAAATCATCTGCTGGCTCCTTGAATATACTCTCTGCCCAATCCAACAGGTGTTGTCTCTATCTTCAGAGTGTGCAATGAAACCGTTGCTTAGAACACATTCTACCAAATACTAAATCCTTGTTGTAAATATTTTACTTTCCAATAGTTTTAAATATGTTTGGAAACCATGTTTGCAAAACCTCAGTCACACAAATTTAAATGTTTTTCTTTTACCTGGTCTTCTTTAGAGAGCTTTAGTATGTAGTAGTCTCCAAAATTATTTGATTGTGGACCCTTTAACATGAAGTTAGTTGTTAATATAGATACATCCATATGCACACATGTATTAATATCTACATTTTAAAATAGTTTTGGCTTATCTAAACTTTAACCTCTGGAAGAATTAAACATAGAGTTACCATACAACCCAGCAGTTCCATTCCTAAGTATATACCCAAGAGAAATTAAACTTATGCATAGATTTACACATGAATGTTTATATCAGCACTTGTCAAAATGGCTAAAAGGTGAGGACCACCCAAATGTACATCAGCTGACAAATCATGAACAGAAAGCACACATCTATACAATGAAATATTATTTGGCCATAAAAAGGAATGAAGTAGTGGTATATAAAACACTACATATTACATATGATATCAATCATACAACAGTCCAGAATAGGAAAGTCTATAGTGACTAAAGCCAAATTTGCTTAGGGGAGAGATGAGAGAATAAGAAGGTGTTATCAAAAGGAACAGGGTTTCTTGTTAAGGTGATAAAAAATGTTATAAAGTTGACTGTGGTAATGATTGCACATATTTGTGAATACACTAAAAATCATTAAACTGTGCACTTTAAAAGGATGAAATGCATGGTACATAATATAGACATTTTAAAGCAAAGGCCTAGAGACCACATTTCACACCATTTTGTAATCCCTGAATATATTATAATTAGCAAATGTTTAATAATTATCTGACAAACAGACGGAAAGAAAAGGCTAACAAAAGACTTTCACTGTAACCCCTGGAAGCCTGTTACTAATGTGGATTCTCAGGCCTGTTCCACATCTGCTGAATCAGAGTCTGCATTTTAACAAGCAGGTGATTCACACACACTGCAGAGTTTAGAAATACTGTACAGCAGCATTAACTGTGGTATCTTCTAATTGTTGAGCACATCACACTTTTACAGAGCTATTTTACTTTCTCAGCCTTAGGGCTTATTTTAGGAATTAAATCAATTCACTTTTAATAAGGGTAGCATCTAATGAATTACAATTAGCCTAATTTTCTTGGCTGCAGTTTTAATGTGTTTTCCAGCACTCAGTCAGGCCTCCAAAATGTGATGATTATTTAAAATCTAAGAAAGAGAAAAGGCCATTTTGCAGACCTCCCTTGGATGCTATGTGCTCTTGGTGGGAGTGCTAGAAGATTTGAAGCATCCCACTTCTGTGAACATATTGGAACCAGAGAACTTTCTAACTTAGAAATGTGTGCATCAACTATACATATAAAATGTAATCCTTTTACTGATTATTCTAATTCCTCTTGTCTTCTGACCCTCTCTCTGCCCTCTCATGCCTAGGAATGCAGGATATCTGAGGTTTCTTGGTTCTGTTCTTCTCGATCCCTGCTCTTCAATGGGAGTCAGTGGGACCTAGTGACGTTAATGCCTTTCCCCTTCCTAGGTGTGCTTTTAGCCAGCAAGGGCTGTCTACAGTAAGCAGAGCCCCTCTGTGTCATCAAGTAGAGTATCATCAAAGGGTTTTATAGTACACCAACTGCATTTCTCACTCTACAATACATGCTAAAAATAACATTGCACTTGGATGATAGTAATTGATTTATGATCAATTAATGTCAGTATTTTAGTCAACAATCACAGAAGTCTAGCTTCTGTACAATACCAGAGGCCTACCACCCACTTTGTTAAAACAGGAATGACATATTTTAGGGAAAGGCTCCAGATTTTTTAAATATGCTTTTCCCATTTATGGGAAATGTAAAATATGTGCATGTTTAGTTTGTAATAGCATGAAGTTCTCTACATATTTATAATATTTACTATTTTAGGAATATATTTTAACCAATGGGACATCTGTATAGAAGATACAAAGTAAAAAGGCAAATAAATATGCATAATCTCAGGTGTTTGGATTTTCTGGTAATGCGGGTGGAATATATCCAACAAACGTATGCACTGGGACAAATAAAATGAATGATATTCATTTATTTTTATATTAATTATATTAAAGGAAGTACAGACCTGATCTATTAAGAAGTTAAGATCTAGAATGAATAATAAAAAGAAAAACATAACTTGAACTTGTGAACTAAGGTGTGCAGTTCTTTCAGAAATGAACGGCTTCATTTCTTTCTATGAGATCCTGTGTCGAGAGTGACTAGTCTTCAGGGGGTCACTAAAAATACAGATGCATGAAAGCTAATAGCAGAATAACAAGTCAATTTTAACTGGCATACTTTCTGATTAAAAATCACATATTTGTATTCATATCCCCCTTTGATATGTCCTTATTGATAGAAAAAATGTTTCTGTTATTTAGAAATTGATAAAGGAATTTCTTGTAGGAAGAATATTTTAAAAAATCAGTCAGTCATCCATGACTACTTTTATGATAGCAAAAGAATTTTGCAAGGGCAGGAACCAACTCTTTACATGTCAGAAGTCTAACGGAACAATCTTTAGGATATGAGTCAAACCGATGCTCTGATAGGTGGGATGCCATATCTAAAGAAATATTTGTAAACACACATCTGAGGAATTCAAGACAGGGTGCTTCAGTTTGGAAATATTCTTGGAAAAAATGTAAAAAATATAAAATTATGATTTTTCAAAAAGAGCAGCTTATTTAAAAAAAATACTGGGCAGAGGAGCTGCAGTGGTGGCTCGGAGGTTACAGCACTTGCCTGGCATGCACAAGTGCACAGGTTCAAACTCCAGCTCCCATGTATACAACTAAGTGTCAGAGCAATGAAAGCCATGTGAAAAACTCAATAAAAATTGATTCTTTTCTGTCTCACTCTCAATGACCTTTCTTAAAAAAAAAAAAAAACTGGGCAGAGAAAGTAATAATTGTGAATGAAAATGGAAGGTATGTTTTTCAGAATATAAAATCTATGCTATGCTTCCTGAAGTGGGATAAAATTTAAGGAGCAGGAACCAAACTTTGGGAAGGTGATCTCTTGCTGCCCACCACTCCCTGCTAACTCCACACAGCCATCCTCCCTGATTGGCTGCTTCTGTTTCATTCTTTTCCAGGGCTATATAGGTTGCTGACTGAGGCAGGAGGTTTTCCCTGGGCTTAAATTTTGTCTTGATGTATTAGCGGTAAAAGGCCCTGTTTGTCGGCCACAGACTTCTGAGGCTTATATTTTTGGTCTGTCTCTTTTGGCACTACCTGAGAAAGTTGTAAAGGCCATACATCTGCATGTCCCTATGACACTTGGAAAGTGAGCCAGCTCATTTCAGGGAATTTGTATCAGTCAAGGTCTCTTCCAGTTTGCCTCACTACCAAATACACTGTTGGCTGGAATGAGTGGTAGCTGAAAGCTGAGGTGTTAAAATGACTGCTCTGAATTGTTAGGGGGTGAATGATGGGCTTCATTTAAAAGATTGGTTTAAGAAGAAATACAGTGGATTTTTACATTGATAGCGGAGTTTCAGATTTGAAGGATATGTTTTTCTTTCTAGTCTAAAAGACACAGGGTTTAATATCTTCAGAGTTTCTGCCAAGGATGGATGCCTTAGGAGCGACAGTGGCAGCTTAGTTGTTAAAATCTCAGTTGCCTTCCAGTGTCAATCAGGAGAGAAGACAGAGTAGGACCAGTGGACGACCTCTAATAGGAGGCTTGATTAAGGAAGTTCAGGAAATGAAGCAGGGTGCCCCAGCCCCAGGACTGAGCGATGAGCATCTGTCTTTTTTCCTTGCAGCTCATTTTGATTCAGTGGTTGGTTATCTCTTTCTCCTCTTAGCTCCCATAGCACTTTGCCTGTGCCTGTCTTATATTTACTTCTGCTTATACTATACCTGTTTGTGTATCCATCTTATCTCCTTTATTGAACTGGAAGCCCCTTGGAGAGAGAAAGATAACATTGCACAGTGTTTTATCTTCAAAAACAAATAGCAGAGGAGGATAGAAGTAAAATTTCCTAAGCATCTACTATGCATCAAGCAGAAGTAATATGCTGGTACTTTTGAAAGATTCCAATAAAAAGTTTATGTGGCCTGCTTGACTTTTCAATTAATAGAGATCTATCCATCTAGTCCAGAATAGGCAGATAGAGATAATATATCAATTTTATTTTTGTTAAAATTGTAACTGAAGAATAGGATTAATGGGACTAGCAACAATGGACTTCCTGGACAAACTGTCCCACCTGATTACAGGTGTTGCTGGAAAACCTCAGTCTTCCCTATTGGAAGTCCTGTCCAATGTGCTCATCACAGCAGAGTAGACCAGAATGGGCACTTTTTGCAGAGACACATAGATCCCAAAGAGGAAACAGGAAGGTGGGCTGAACCATAGCCTACTATCTACAAACTCAACAGTGAGTTAATTCACTCTTCTACCACTGGGAAAAGGAGACTGAATGAGTGAGAGGCAGAGAGACATCAGGAATGTTATGCTAACAAACATCCAATTCTCTTCATATGGTCATGGAACAGGGGAAAGGAGGTCTTCCCACCATCAAAGTGTTTTCCTACAGCATCTCATTTAATCCTTCCACCAAGTATTGTTATCCTGATTTTATACATCAAGAACTGGAAGCTCATACATTGTAAGCAACATGCCCTAAATCTAACAGCTTGTTAATGTCAGAGTTAACATCTGCAACCAAAGTGTGAGCTCTTTGTTTGATACAGTGCACCCTGTACAGGTCAGATACATGCTTTGTGAATGAATGAATGAGTGGAGAGAAAATTCTGCATGTTTTTATGTAACTATGATAAACTTCCAGAATTTTAACTGACTCAAATTTTTTTAAACACTAGTTCTGTACTGCAAGTGTGCCTTACTAAATTAAAAAAGGATAACCCTTTATTTAGTATGTGAAAATAGACTGTATGGGAATTTTCTCAAATTATTCTGCACTTATTTATCAATTAAACAGTCTTCAGCTTTTCATGGCGGGGGATGACAAGGCTGACATTCTCCATAACACCAGCAGAAGTTTAGAAGTTCCTTCATAAACAATAGAGGAAAAATAAACAGAAGTAAACAAATCATTCATAATGTTTTCAAGCTTTTGTTACAAATGCAAGAACAACGATTGTGTGGGCACTATATACATAAACAAATGTAATGCTTTTTTCTTCAAGTACCAACAGCCTTTAATGTTTGACAAAGTTAATGTTTTTCCTAAGTTGAAAAGATACAAAGAAGTGTGGCCAGATGAAAAAAAAAATCGATTCCCTTTCTCTCTTTCTCTCTTTCTTTCTCCCCCCAACCTTTAAAAAAAGTTATTATCAAAGAAGATTCTGATTAAATTTTCTGAACTAAAAGGAATATAAAGTCAAAGAGGTTTTAAACTGCTAGGTGTGGTTCATGCCTGTAATCCTAGCTACTCTGGAAGATTGTGGGATTGGGGTTCTGTTTCAAAATAAAAAACAAAAAACAAAAATTGCTGGGGATGTAGCTCATTGATAGAGTGCACCCCTGGTTCACTTCCCAGTAACACACCCACTCACATAACTCATGCCCACATACACACAGGAGCTTTAAACTTCAGCAAGAATAACACAGACTACACATAGGGAAGGTCTTCCAGATAGTTAGGCAGTACTCCCCACTCTGGAAATCTCTAATACCGGGACAAACAACCAGCTAATTTAGATATGATGCTATACAAGAACACAAAGCTGATCTAGGTGAACTTTCAAAGCATATAAAATAATTATTTGGTTTTTGTTTTCATTTAAAGTCTCATAATAATTTTATATCCAGGATGCTTAATGATGCTGAAGAAAACATTTTGTACTTCGTTATTCTCAAAATACCCAACATGGAGTGCTGTTGTGGTTACCCAATAGATGTGAACTGAGAAGACTGATCAATCAATTGAGAAGAATGACCAGTGGAAAAAGGGCAACTAGATTGTGTTCCTAGAATTAAATTGTTTGGGACTTGAAGGAAATCAGTCATTCTCTTCAAGTCTTAATTTCTCCCCTCTGTCGACTGTGGCCATTATAAGTTGCGAGGCTCCAGCCTGCGCAGCACTCTGCCTCCATGGCTATGATTAACCTGCTCTGGATCCAGCGCATGCTGCCTATCAACCACGCCAGACGGAAATGACACTGGATGAAGAATCAGAAAGCTTGGCTTATAGGCTTATACTGTCACTTCGTCCACCAATTCACCTTATGAGCTGGTTGAAGTCATTTGAATCTCTCTGAGATTCCATCCATAGAAGCTGTTTTTTTTTTTTTTCTCAGCCCCCAAATTCTATAATCTACAGCAATGGCATTCTGAATTGTAGCCTGTGCTTATTCACATTATCAATCTAATTTGTTTTGGGATGAATATTGGTCCAAAATATCAGTAAAATTACTTTAAAATATTATAATAAATAATGAATTAACACACCTTTATGAATGGATAGTGTATGTTCATTTATTTCTCTCAAACGAATGTGTCTCATGTGTCTAAACAATGTTTATTAGCTTTGTAAATTAACTTATTAAAATGTACAGTAATGCTAGTTACCCTTTCATTCAGAAAACTTTCCTGACTCCCTGGCATGACGTGTCTCACTAGTTACTCTGCTGCATCAATGACTTCGATAAACCACATAGAAAAGCAGTTCAGGAATTTTAAAGTTTTATTCATTCCCTAGAAATAAAAATGTGATTTGGCCTTTCAAATATAACAGACTTACTTTTAGCAAATATTTACAGTAAAACTTACCAAAAACCCAGTGGTTTAACTGGCCATTTTTTAAGAGACAGGTACAGTGAGAGAAAGAGAGAATGAGTGTTATTTAGTTTTTCATGTGGCTTTCATTGCTCCAACACTTCATTGTGTACATGCTGGGGTTTGAACCTGCATCCTTGCACATGCCAGGCGAGTGCCATAATTGAGCTACCACTCCAGCCCCTAACTGATCAATTTTTAAATGATAATCTCAACATGATTGTAATTTGAAGATAAGGAAATGAATCAAAGGTGTGTTGACAGGGTGATTGCATTCAATGAACATTTATGAAATTCTACAAAGGTAGAAAACTGTGCACTGGGAAGGAAAAAGTGGTAAGACAAGATCCTTTTCCAGGATATATTTCCAATCTAATAAGTAATATTATAAACATGTAAGTAGTTACATAAGAAGTTCTATACCTTGGGCTGGAGCAGTGGCTTAGCAGTTATGGTGCTTGCCTGGCATGCACGAGTACGCAGGTTCAAGCCCCAGCACCCACATACACAACTAGTGTCAGAGCAATGAAAGCCATGTTAAAAACTCAATAAAAATTGATTCTCTCTGTCCTTCTGTCTCACTGTCCATCTCTCTTAAAAAAAAAAAGGAAGTTCTATACCAAGGTGCATGCATAGGAATGGGAAGACAGCACAAATAATGCTGCGTAAATAAAGCACAGAGATTAGAAATAATAGATTTAGTCTTCCCACAAGGACCATAGAGTTTGGAATAAGATCAGAATAAAGAATGGCTATGTGTGAAATAGTAAAAAGAAAATAAGTAATTATAAAAATGAGGATACATACAGAAAGGAATGTATGGATTTGAGAAAATAAGACCTCTGGAAATGTAAATTGTTGAAATCCAAATCTCAATAAAATAGTTCAAGATGTGTAGTAGATAAAACAGAAAATAGAACGTATTAAAGAGACATGGAGACTAGAACGGAAAGGTCTAACATGTAAAATCAGAGCCACAGAAGAAGATGCTGAGCAGAATCCTAGCCTTTACCCCAAACATCAGCTCCCACTCCTCTGGGTTGTGAAAATGAATAGTGACTTAGACATTGCCATGTGTCTCTGGGAGACCAAATCACTTCAGCTGAGAACCACTGCCATAAAGAACATGCGAGAAACAAAAATTTCTGATCTATTTCACTCATAATTTGAGAACTGAAAATCACAAGCAAAGTAATAGAAAACTGAATTCAATAACAAATTAGGGTCTGGAGCGATGGCTCGGTGTCTGGGTGGTTACAGTGCTTGTCTGGCATGCGTTAGTGCACGGGTTCAAACCCCAGCACCCACCTATACAACCAAGTGTCAGAGTAACTAAAGCCAGGTGAAAAATTCAATAAAAATTTATTCTCTCTCTCTCTCTCACTGTCCTTCTCTCTTTAAAAAATAAAAAATAAATAACAAATTAAATGATAACAGAGGCTGGAGCAGTGGCTCAGCGGTTACGTGCTTGCCTGGCATGCGCAAGTACACGAGTTCGGACCCCAGCACCACGTACACAACGATGTCTGAGAACAACAAAAACCATGTGAAAAACTAAATAAAGTTGATTCTCTCTCTCTCTCTCTCTCTCTCTCTGTCTCTAACCGTCCCTTTCTCTCTCTTTTTTAAAGAGAGAAGGACGGTGTGAGAGAGAGAGAGAATCGATTTTTATTGAGTTTTTCACGTGGCTTTTGTTGCTCAGACACTTGTTGTGTACATGGGTGCTGAGGTTTGAACTCGTGTATTTGCGCATGCTGGGCAATGCCGTAACCGCCAAGCCACCACTCCAGCCCTCATCCCTTTCTCTTTAAACGAAAAAACTTAAATGATAACACCCAGTTGTATTATCTCTTGATATGCAAACTAGCTGCATATTTCAAAATCTGTAAATATCATAACATTAACATGCTAACAAATTAAAGCAGAAAACTCTTTTGTCCTTTGAGTACATGTATATATTTTAAAATCTCCTCAGCATCCAGTGGCAGGAAGCACTTTCCCCTCCTTTGCTCCTCTGATCTATTCCTTGTCGGGATCCATCTGCACTGTGAATCAGAAAACGTGCTTTTGGTTCAGCGCTGCACCTGAGATCAGGGGATACCAATGCAACTGAGCTAATCAGAAGCTTCTGCTCTTGTACAAATTTATATCTCTTTAGAGAAAAAGTTAAAGAAGAAGATTAGCTAGCAAGGCCATTTACAAATGTTTCAATCCCATTTACAGGCAGACTCCAGATTTATTTTAATAGCAGCACAAATGTCCACTAAAATGTTGATTTGTATTTAAAAAGCAATTCAGATATATATTAATATCATGAAAAAGTCTTTTTAAATGACTGCTTAATTCTATAGCTGTAGCGTTCAACACAATGTTGTTTGAAACCAACTGACCTTTACTGTTACCAGCCAGTGAAAGAACACAGATGACTCATTAGTGCACACACAAAAATTGAAATGCTCATTTGCCGCGACTTTAGAATGCACTGGACTGCAAAATGACCTCTATTATTTTTTATTTAACTATGTATATAAACAAATCTGAGATGTATGTTCAACAATTGAGCAAGCTGACTCTCCAACATTGCCATCTCCACCAAATAGTCAGTTAAGGAAATGAAAAGGAAAAGATGCTAAGATGAATGAGGCTGAGGGAGGGTTCTTTGCTGGCACTGGGCTCCCCTCCATGCCACTACCCCAGTTCTGCATCTCGGTAAAGAGCAAGTCAGTGTTACCTCATTGTCAAACTCTTGATTCTCACAAATGCTGACCTCACTCTGATACAGTTTGTACAAGTGGGCTACAGTTTAATGAAACCATGAGAAGCATTTCTTTCAATATTTTAACATTTACATGAGTGACCAAGAGTAACTAATTTCAATTAAAATATGTTACACATGAAATTAAATGAACCAGTGGGTATAAAGTCTAACATGCTTTATCAACCTAATAGCTATTATAAAGAATTACATTGAAACTGTTCTACATAACAATGGCTAATCACAGCTCTAAGCACTGGGCACATATCTATAATAATGACAACAATGATGGTAATAACACCCAACTAAAGAGAAACAAATACGTCACTGCCTAGAAGACAACGGTTGTGTCATGATAAGTGATATTCTCATTTTGCAAGACCACATTGTCTTTAGTGGCCATCACCCCGCACCCTTTACCTTGAACACCTTGTGGTCCTTGACTCTTTCTCGTCCCTGACATTGAATCCATACCAAGAACACCACCGTGAAACAATCACTTCCAGAAATAGGCATTATCACACTTGAATGAAAAAGAGCCTAGGTGAATTTAGGACTTGCCTTTATGAATGTACACTTTTCAAGCAGAGGACCCTGCCTGGAGTAAGCTTATATCAGAAAGGTCCAGATTTCTTTGGTATTGAACACATTCTGGTGCCTACCTGAAGTACTTCCTTTTGCTGCCTGTCCAAGCCTGCTGAAACAGACTAATAAATGGAACTAGATCAAAGATCCACTGTAGCAGTCCAAACCAAAGCCACAGCCCCAGCCCCAGGCAGCTTCAGCGCAGATGTCTTTTGACTCTTCTTCTGTCTCCTACCAAGGTATTCACATATGCCCCATTAAGAACAGACATTTTTAGGGGAAAACATGAGTGCAATTCTGTAAGGTCAGTCAGAAAACACAATTAGGACAAGTGCTTTCATACTGTGATCTTAAAACAAACAAAGATCCCGAATATATAAAATGCTTGAGCTCTTTAACAATATGCAAAGAAAAAGTCAGACCAAAGCTATAAGTTATGGCACAAATGTTCCTTCAAGTTTAGGATTTTTCTTCTTAAAGCTCAAGAGAAGGAAGCACACTCTCTGACTCCCATTACGTTCCCAGTGTGAGCCGTAACTGAGTTCATAAATGAGAGTACAGAGCACCTACTATTTGCTCCCTACTGTGCTCAATGTGTTAGTTAAGTGCATTATTTTATTTAATCCTCATAGCAACTTTGGTGACTTTAGGAACTAGCATTATCCTAAATTTTACAGAGAACAGAGCCTTGACATGTTTAAATACCTTGCCCAAATTAACACAAATAGTAAATGACAGAGCTGGAACTCAAACCCATGTTTCTTCAAATCCAGTATACTTAACCCCGTGCTATAATGTCTTAGAGCAACATTTTGCAAGTCCGGGGCATATGTTTCAATCTTTGCCTTCAGGGAAGCTCCTTCAGGGAAGAATTTATTTCTTATTATTTTTTATATTTTCAGATCGTGCAATAATGCCTGATACAAGCAGAAACTTGGTGTCAGATGAATAAGATGACAAATCAATAAATAAAAGAAGGAATGAATTAATTTTAAAAGAAGACAGAACATTGAAGTTAATGCAAAAAGTTGACTCTACACAAAGAATACTATTGCTGGGGTTAGTTTTGTGCCTCTGCATTTCTATTGTAGCAACATATGAGTATTTTATGATAAGCACCATTTTTACTTTAGAATTAAATGAAATGCTTTCAAAAATATGTACTTTACCCAGGGATTTAAATGAATGATTGAAATTCCATAATCAGAACATGACACAACCAAACCAGTGTATAATCATATGTTTCCTATAATAAGCTACTTGAAGTGTTCTAATGGGTTACAATTTTGTAATCTAGGCATGAGAGGAAGATCTGTGCTCTTGACAATATTCAATACAAGCACTTTGAATGGCTCTGGATGAAAGAGAAACCCCCTCTTTTGCATTGCATACGTGGTCTCTTTTTCCTTATCAGTAAGCAGACAGTCTTAACTGTTACCTTCACATCCTCTGCCATCTTCCTCCAGCTGCTGGCCAGCTTGACACTTGCAATAATAACTGCCAATTGTATTACAGCACTGGTCCTGACAGCCCCCATTGTCAATAGTGCATTCATTTATATCTGCAATTGAATAGTTAAACAGAATCAGTCTCCTGAAACTAAACACACAGAAACTTCAGTGCCTCTCCTAAAAATGAACCATCATAGAGTGACATCATTCTTTGATCTCTAATTAAATGAAACAGACCAGTATTTCATTTTAGTTAAAGCCAATGCACTTGTTTCACGTAAGGAAAGAGACACATTATAATTTTTGGTATATGAAATACTATCTTTAACAGTGAACTGAGGACATGTTGTGACTTTTCAGGTTATGACTTTTTAGATCGTGACATGGATTTTGGAGACCTACAGTACACATCCAGAAATTTCACATCTAAGTCATCGTTTGAGGATGAGTTTAATAACAAAGAGAGAAACTGGGGTCAGGACCTAGGTTATCACCTGTTCATCCACCCCATTTGTTGCTATTGACTCCTCAAATAAATAACTGCTGAGCACCTACTGTTGCATATTTAGCAAAGAGCTAGACAGTGGAAAGAAGGTAACGATAGAGATCAGGAGAGATAGTAAAATGGCTAGGTAGTCAGGACAACATGCCCCATTAAACCACACCTAGAAGCTAATCCCTAGAAAGCAGATTAACAGGCAGGCTCAGGGCCTTCAAATGCAAAAGACCATGAGACTCACCTGTGGGAGCAACTGCTTTGTCCCAGAGGCCAGAAAACTAAAAAGTGCTGGTGGACACAGAAGGGAACTGGAAAGATTTACTCCCTGTTTTGCATAGATTTTAACCAATGGTTTTGGTGCTTAGTTTCAATGCCTGTTTTATATGAATTTTTTTTAAAGAAAGGGGACAGTTGAGAGAGAGAGAGAAAGAGAGAAGCAATTTTTATTTAGTTTTTCAAGTAATCTTCATTACTCAGACAATTCGTAGTGTGCATGGGTGCTGGGGTTTGAACTCACGTACTCATGCATGCCAGGCAAGCACCGTAACTGCCAAGCCACCGCTCCAGCCCCTATTTTATATGAATCTTAATCAAGGTTCATACCCAAAACAATGTAATCCCCAGCCTTACACGCTTTAGACTGGATCCTACTTCCAGGTACCCCTCCACCTTGCAGAGACTCTGCTCTCCTTCCTTAAATAAATCCTACTCATTTTACTCTTCCCTTCCATGTGGATTTTATTCTTCAGATCTGCCAGACAAGAACCCAGAAGAAGATCAGTGCAGAATGCCCAGAGTGTACTTTCATAGGAAGAGCTGCAATGCCTAACTCAACAGTGGTGGTGGCAGGGATACGGGTGGGCGAGTGGGATCTGGAGTGGGAGGCAGATGGGACCCAGCTCTTAGCTGGGGTGCTGCTAACGCTATTTTGGCTGCAGAAACCTGCAGCCAGAGCAAATTCCCAGTTTTAACGGGGAATAGCTGCAAACACTAAAAAGGGGCTATGTTTCCCACAGGAATCTGTAGTGAGTCCTTACTCCATTTGCCAATGGGAGCAGAGAATCTGGCCTCATCTCAAAAGCCCCACATCAGTTCTGTAGTTTCCCATGGTTGAAACCTAGTTAGGGTTGAGGACCAACCAAGCGTGATTTATTGTATTCATGTAATGGTTATTCCCAGTTATTCCCACTTCTAAACCTGTGTCCATCTGTCATCATTTAGATACAGCTCAAATGTATGTATTCCCCTCCCTATCCAGCTGATGTGGACAAGTATCCCAACCCAACTGCAGCTTTGACGGTGTTGACAGTGGCCTGCGACATGACTCATTACCATGGTTTCTTTCTTTCTTTCTCTCTCTCTCTCTCTCTCTCTCTCTCTTTCTTTCTTTCTTTCTTGTATGGGGATTGAGGTCAGGAGCACTCTACCACTGAAATACATTTATATATATACACATATCTCCCAAGACTTTACCATGGTTTCTTTCTTTCTTTCTTTCTTTCTTTCTTTCTTTCTTTCTTGTATGGGGATTGAGCTCAGGAGCACTCTACCACTGAAATACATACATATATATATATATATATATATATATCCCAAGACTTTTGTACTTTTTAATTTTAGGACAGAGTCTCACTAAGTTGCTGAGGCTCACCTTGATCTGGCAGTGAGGAATGAGGATTCCTCCGCCTCTGGAGTCACTGGATTTAACAAGTGTGCACCACTGCGCCCAGCAGCTTGTTACCGTAGTTCTGCAGAATAGGCACCTCTACTTCATGCTGCCAAGCTGATGTAGATGCATCCTTTCCCATGAGATGAGTGTGACTGGTAGAGACAGTGAGGGGAGCGTGCAGAGGAAGTGGAGCGGGATAGATGAGGAGGGGGAGTGTAAGAAAACTTAGAGAGAAGGGAGGGGGAGAATGGGCTAGTCAGGAACAGCAGAAGCTAAGTGGAAGCAAGACAGAGGAGCTGCGCCACCAAACAGTACTGTCAAGAGCAGAGAACAACTGTGCTGGAACACGAAGGGAACAGGCGCAGAGAGCTACAGGGCATCGTGACTGGATGCCTCATCGTTCATCTGTTTCAACTGCTTTTGCTTGTTTTTAGTTAAATTTCCATCAAGGTGTGTCATACATGTGGAAAAAAATACAATTCTTAAGTATGCACTTTGTTGTTTTTGCAGAAATAAAATGTATCAATACATTGTTTTTCTTTTATCTTTGTGTGTGTGTGTGTTGTGCTTGTGGTGCTGTGGATCAAACTCAGGATCTGATGCATGCTAGGCAAGTGCTCTACCACTGAGCTACATGCTAGTTCACCAATGCAATCCTTTTTGTGTTCCTAACAGAATACCTTTATTTTATTTATTTTTTATGTAGTGCTAGGAATCGAACCCAGCATTTCACATGTGCAAGGCAAGCACCCCGCGACTGAGCTACAACCCAAAACCCACCACCAATGCAATCTTAACACAATGCTAGAACATGACAAGAACCCAAGGAGCACCCTGCCTTACTGAAGGTAACTGTCTTGATAATGTATATGTAGACTCATATCATAAATAATTGTGTGGGGAGCGTGTGCGTGTATGTGTCTGACTTCTTTCAACTGTAATTCTGTTTACGAGATAAATCCATATTGTTGTAAATACTTGTAGTTCATTCATTCTTATTATTGTATATTTTTCCATACTATGAATATACCACAATAATAGTTTATTTATTTCACAGATGATGGAAAATTGGGTATTGTTTTGTTTCTGGCTACTGTGAAGAGGTGCTGGGAACCTTCCATACTTATCTTCGATGAACTTACATACACATTCCTGTAGGGTAATATATCTTAGACTGGATTTTCTGGGCCAAAAGGTGTGACTTGTTCTACATTATTAGATATAGCCAAACTGTCTTCTAAAGAGATTATTCTGATTTACAGTCCCACCAGCTGTGAATTGGGGACCAGCTGCTACTCATTTTTGCCACCATTTGGGATATTCTGTTCTTTTCATTTCAGTTCTTCTGAGAAGTTTATAATAGTATCATGTTGTGACTTTAATTTGCATTTTCCTGATTATTAATTAGGTTAAGCACATTTTCATGTTATTGGCCATTTGGATGGCATCTTGTTAAAATGCTTATTCAAATATTTTGTCCATTTGTTCAATTCTGAAAATATTAGTTCTTTCACTTGTTGGTTTTCAAGTGCAGTGTTAAATAGCAGTGATGTCAGTGGTCATCTTTGTCTTCTGCCAGATCTTAGAAGAGTAGATCTCAACATTTCTTAGTAGATTTAATGTGTGCTGCAAGTTTGGAGATATGTCTATATTTCTGTCTCCATCTATCTACATAGATTAGTTTTATCAGATTAAGACTATTCCTTTCCACTCCTAGTTTCCTACAAATAAGTTGTAATTCTTATTTATTGTTTTTGTGAATCTATAAAGATAATTATATAACTTTTCTTATGCATTCTGTAATATAATTACTAAGATTGATTGATTTTTGCATCTCTGAAATAAATTGCTCATAATACACTAATCTTTTTATATATTTCTGGATCAATTAGCTAATATTTTGTTTAGGATTTTTGTGATTATGTTCATGAGAGATTTTTGGCCTGCACTTTTTCTTTTGTTTAATATTCTTACTAGGTTTTGGTGCCCATGTTGTATTGGATATGTAAAACAAATTGAAAGTTGTTCTTCTTTGTCTAGTCTCTGAAAGAATCTGTGTACGATTGCTGTCATTTCTTACTTAAGTGTTTGGAAGAGTTCATTTATGATGCAATCTGGGTCCTGGGACTGTATGCTTGTGTGTGTTGCATGTGTGAAAGCTTAATAATAAATTCAATTTATTTACCGCATATCAAAATATTCAGTTTTTAATTTAAATATGTTGGAGAAGTTATGGGTTTTGAGGAAGGTATACGTTTTGTATTAATGTTAAATGTTTAAATGTACTGCTGTTAGGCTTTTTACAATATTCTCATACTATCTTATGAATGTCTGTCCAATTTGTAGTGAGGTCCCTTTCCATATACTTGAAATTCACAATATGCACCTCCTTTTTCTCTTCCTCCTCCTCCGCCTTCTTTTCTTTTCTTTTTCTTTTTTTTTTTTTTTGGAGTAGGGATTGAACACAGGGGCTCCCATCCACGGAGCCACATCCCTGCCCCCTTTTTATTTTGAGTCAGTTTCTCACTAAGCTACTTAGGGCCTCACAAGTTACTGAGACTGGTTCTGAACTTTGGATCCCCCTGCACCAGCCTCCTGAGCTGCTGGGATTATAGGTGTGCACCACTGTAACCAACTCCTCTTTTCTTTTTGACCTGCTGTACTAGGGATTTATCAATTTTATTTATACATTCTGTCTCAGCTCTCTATCTTAGCTACCTAACCTCAGCTCTATATCATCTGTCTATTTTAGTCTTTTCCTAGAGGGTGGGAAAACTTGAGAAAAAAAAAGAAAGAAACTTTTGGCTGTATAGTTTTTCTGTATTGCACATTTTCCCACTTAGTTTGTGCTGTGATTTTTAGTGTTGCTTTTCTTTTCTTCTACTTTCTCTGGGTTTCTTTACTAGTTGAAGTTCTCAAGAGGGAAATTTAGATTATGCTTGTTCAGTCTTTCTTCTTTTAAAAATATTTCTGGTTATCTATAAACATGTATCAAGTTACTCCAACAGCAAATTATTTAAAAGGACAATAGATGATTACTATCTTTCTCATTTCTAGGGAGTGAAGGGCTTGGCACTGGGGGTCCCACAGATGGCAGAATCAGTAGTAGGTGGGACTGAGCTTGCTTTCATGCACATGTTGGTATGTGTACTGAGGTGACTGGGCCATCTGTGTGGCTGGTGGGGTGTTTCCCTCTCTCTCCATGCAGCCTCTCCATATGCCTGGCCTGGGCATCCTTCTTGCTTGAGTCTCAGTTCAGACATTTTTTTTTAAGTTTTTTATTTTTGAACAACCTTACAAGATTTTAACAAAATAATATAAAATGTGTATAAATTGTGTATATATTCTGGATATTGCAATTATCCCCAGGAGTGCCCCCCCCAATTACCCTCCCTTATCCCTCCCTTCCCCTTCTCAGTTCAGACATTTTATAGGTGACTGTCATCCCCAAGAGGGACCATTCCAAGAGATCCAAACAGAAGCTACAGAAGCTACAGGCTTCTTATAATCCAGAAGTCAGGCAGCATCACTTCTCAGTTATCTATTGATTAAGTGAATCATCACAGTACAGCCGAGATTCAGGAACGGAAGGAATCCCTCCTCTTCATGGAACAGCTGCATAAGTCCCAGCAAATTAATAGCATGTGGCTTTCACTGCTTTGACACTTTGTTGTGTATGTGGTGCTGGGGTTTCAACCCCGCATCCTCACATATGCCAGGCAAGTGCTGAAATTGCTGAGCCACCCACCGCTCCAGCCCCCATAGCATCCTTCTTAAACATAATTCGTTGCACTAATGTGTTTATTTCCTAAAAATAAAGTATTGGGTGTGTCCCAGAATTTTTGATATATTTTAATTATCATTAAACTCAAAATATTTCCTAATTTATATTAATATTTCTTTTTACTATTTGAAATGTATTTTGAGAATTTTTCAAATGTTTGAGGAATTTCTCATCATCTCATTAGTATGAAATGTTAGATTAATTCCATGGTGGACAGAGAATATACTCTGCATGAGTTCATTTCTTCAAAATTTATTAAAGCTTGCTTTGTATTTCAACACATGGCCAATTTTGGTTAAAAATGTATGTTTACTGGAAAATAATGCATATTCTGCAATTGTCAGACACTGGGTTTCCTGTATGTAGCCATGTGCATACATAATCAAAATAAATAACACATAAACATGAACATATTTATGTTTTTATATTTTAAATATGTACAAAACATGTTTAATTAGTTCAAATTCATTTATTATACTTTTTAATATATTACATTTCGTTATTTTATGGATTATTTTATATGTTTATTTTACAGTTAGTGAAAGGCGCATAGTAAAATCTGTTTGATTTTTACATTTGTCCTTTTATAAGCACAATTTTTGTTTTGTCTAATTTAAAGCTTTATTTTGAGGGGTATACAAATTTAGAACTGCCATGTCTTCCTGTTATAAAATGCATCTATTTAGCTTAGCAGTGCCTCTTTCATTAAAATTGACTTTTGCGAGGTATAGCTTTATCAGTTTTCTTTTGGTTAGTGTTTGGCTGAAATTTCATTTTCTAAAGATTATTTTTAACCTTTTTAGTATTCATACATTTGAAAAATTCTCTCTCTATACATATCTTACTTTAATATATTTTATCTATGTCTATTCTTATATAAAGTAGAATTATATCATTAACTTCCAATGTAATTACTGCTATATTTGAATTAAATTTACTTTTCTATTTCTCTACTTTTACCATATATTTTATGCTACTTTTACCTTCCATTATTTCCTGCCTTTAAACTTTATTATATTAGTGTTCTATTTGTCATCTTTTTAGATTGTCAGTTATATATTACTTTATTATTCTTTTAGTGGTGACCTTAGATATTACAACATCTATTATTAAAGGCTTATATAATTAGTACTTTAACCACTGCCAGATAATGCTAGAACATACACTTTAACTCTCTTAAACTTGAACCCTTTGTATCATTATCATGTACTTTAGTTTTAAGATATTTAAACAATAGACTTTATTTTTGTTATTTGGTTTATCCACAGATGTGCCTTGTCTGGTACTTGTTATTGCTTCTTGCATTTCTTTGCTTCCTTCTGAAACAGTGCTCCTTTTTTTTTTTTTTTTGCTTCATAATGCAAATTTATTTATTTATTTACGTTTACATTTTTATTGGTGCATTATAGTTGTACATAATGATGGGATTTTTTTTGTCACATACTCATAGATGCACACAATACAGCAATAAAATTTGGTCAGTATCCACTGCCCCCCAGCAAGATCCCACCTCCATCCTCCTGTCCCCGATCACTTGCCTCTTTTTCTGGGGTATATATTTTTCCTAAAATACCCAAGAATAGTGACATAATTCTTATACTTATGAAGAACATTTTTATATACATGACAATAGTATATACAGTAACACACACATAAATGCTTGGAGTATACCTTGTTTTAACTCAGCTTGAACATATTCCCTTCTCCCTTCCTATCACGCCTTGTTCTCTTTAGTTATATTTGACAATATGATTGAATATTTACATTTTTATAAAGGCATGCAGTATGCTTAATCTAATTCAGTGTCCAGTTTTCCCCCACCCCTTCTCATCTCTCTTCCCTCTACTGGTCTGTTGTTTATTAAATGGCTTTTTTTCCTCCTTTTTTTAGTGACTCATTGAATTATGTATTGATGAGATACATTATGCTATGTTCCTATTTAGACATGAGCAAACTAAGTCTGATTCCTTCCATTAGTTTTCCTGTTTCATTTCTCCTTCCTCCATTCTTTCCCCTTTGGCTGTTCCTCTGTTCTTTTCCTTAGTTCAGGTCACCTTCCACACATCAGAGAGAACATTCAGCCTTTGGTTTTTTGAGACTGGCTTATTTCACTTAGCATGATATCCTCCAGTTTCATCCATTTGCCAGCAAATGGCATAATGTCATTCATCCTTGTGGCTAGAGTAATTCTCCATTGTGTGTATATGCCACAACTTCTTTATTCATTAATCAGTTGAAGGGCACCTTGCTTGGTTCTATAGCTTAGCTATTCTGAATTGAGCTGCTGTGAATATGAATGTAGCTACATCCCTGCAGTATGCTGCTTTTAGGGTGTTTCAATATATACCAAGGAGTGGGATAGCTGGGTCAACTAGTGTATCCATTCCTAGCATTTTGAGGAATCTCCAGACATTCCAGGGTGGTTGTCCACATTTACAGTCCCACCAACAATGTATAAGCGTACACTTTGCCCCACATCCCCACCAACGTTTGTTGATCGTATTCCTGATTATTGCCATTCTAACTAGAGTGAGGTGAAATTTCTGCATAGTTTTAATGTAAATTTCTCTAATTGCTAGAGATGTTGAGCATTTTTTCATGTATTTTTTGACCATTTGTACTTCTTCATTTGAAAAGAGTCTGTTTAGTTCTTTTGCCCATTTATTGATTGGGGTATTTGTGGTTTTGGTGCTAAGTTTTTAAAGTTCCTTGTATATCCTGGATATTAATGCCCTGTCTGAGGTGCAGGGGTCAAAGATTTTTTCCCATTCTGTAGGTTTTCTCTTCATGCTCTTAATTGTTTCCTTTGCTGTGAGGAAGCTTTTTAATTTGATGTTATCCCATTTATTGATTTTTCCTTTTACTTCTTGGGCTTTGGAGGTCTTGTTTAGAAAGTTTATTCATGAGCCAATGTGTTGGAATGGTGGGCTTACCTTTTCTTCTAGGAGGTGCAGGGTTTCTGATCTAATTCTTAGGTCTTTGATCCAATTTGGGTTGATATTTGTGTAGGGTTAGAGACAGAATTTGAGATTTATTCTATTACATGTGGATTTCCAGTTTTTCCATTACCATTTATTAAAGAGACTGTCTTTTCTACAAACTAAGTTTTGACTCCTTTGTTGAGTATGACGTAACCGTATTTATGTGAGTTTGTCTCTGTGTCTTCTATTCTATTCCACTGATCTTCATGTCTATTTTGGTATCAGTACCGTGCTGTTTTTTATTATCACTCTATGGTATAATTTGAAATCTGGTGTTGTGATTCCTCCCACTTTACTTTTCTCACTAAGGATTGCTTTGGCTATTCTGGGTCTCCTATTTTTCCAAATGAATTTCATGACTGCTTTTTCTAATTCTTGAAGGTCATTGGAATTTTGATGGGTATTGCATTGAATCTGTACTATACTTCAGGTAACATGGCCATTTTGATTATATTAATTCTCCCTATCCAAGAACATGGGAGGTCTTTCCATCTTCTAAGATTTTCTTCAATTTCTTTCTGTAGTGTTCTACAGTTTTCAATGTAGAAGTCCTTCACCTCTCTGTTAGATTGATTCCCATGTATTTTATTTTTTTGAAGCTATTGTGAATGGAGTAATTTTCCTAATTTCTTTCTCAGTATGTTCATCATTGGAATAAAGGAATGGAATTGACTTGTGAGTGTTGATTTTGTATCCTGCTACATTGCTGAATTCATTTATGAGATCTAAAAGTCTTCTGGTAGAATTTTTTGTATCTTCTAAATATATAATCATGTCATCAGCAAAGAGCGATAGTTTGAGTTCTTCTTTGCCTTTAATTTCCTTCTCTTTCCTAATTGCTCTGACAAGAGTTTCAAGGACTATGTTAAATAGGAGTGTGAAAGTGGGCATCCTTGTCTTGTTCCTGTTTTCAGAGGAAATGCTTTCAATTTTTGTCCATTCATAATAATGTTGGCCTTAGGTTTGTCATAAATGGCCTTTACAATGTTGAGGTAAATTAATTCGATTTCTATCTTTTCTAGTGTTTTAAATATGAATGGATGTTGTACCCTGTCAAATAGTTTTTCTGCATCTATTGAAATAATCATATGATTCATGTTTTTAAGTTTATTTTTGTGGTGAATTACATTTGTTGACTTCCGAATATTGAACAAGCCCTGCATCACAGGGATGAATCCTACTTGGTAGTGGTGTACTATCTTTTAAATGTGTTTTTGTACATGGTTTGCCAATATTTTATTAAGGATTTTTGTATCTATGTTCATCAAGGATATTGGTCTGAAGTTTTCTTTCCTTGATTTGTCTTTGTCAGGTTTTGGTATTAGGGTAATACTAGCTTTTGTAAAAAGGATTTGGTAGAGGTTCTTCCTTTTCCATTTCATGGAATAATTTGAGGAGGATTGGTATTAGTTATTCTTTAAAGGTCTTGTAGAACTCAGCTGAAAATCCATCTGGTCTGAAACAATGTTCCTTTTGCCTAAAAATTTCTCTTAGTTTTTCTATCTGTATTCATCATCTGGCAAGATTTTTTTCCTTCAGGTTTTGTTGTTAGGAAATGATATTTTTTCAATTGATTTTTAAATATGATTTTTATTTTAGAACATTTTTGGATTTACAGAGAAATTGCAAATAAAATAGAGTTCTTTTATACCCCATATATCTCACATTCCACTATTAGAAGCATGTTATTTTGATAGGATCCATTCATTATAATTAATGAATCACTACTGACATGTTATTATTATTAAATAGTTCATACTTTATTCATATTTCCTTAGCTTTTTACACAGTTTCCTTTTTCTTTCCCAGGATTCCTTCCAAGGTATGATATTCCATTCACTTGTCATATTTCCTTAGATTCCCCTTGGTTTTAAGTTTCCTAGACTTTCCTTGTTTATGATGGCTTTGAGTCTTAGGAAGATTACCCATTTTGTAGTCACTCCCAACTTGATGATTCATGATGTTTTTCTTATTTGATACTGGCATAACATGTTTAAAAGAGGAAAATCACAGAGGCAAAGTGTTATTCTCATGACAGCACTGTTATGTTGATCCTGATCCCCCGGTTGATAAAGCATTTGTCAGGTTTCTCCAGTATAAAGTAATAAAATTATTCAATTTTTACCCTTTTGTATACTGTACTTTTTGGAACAAAGTCATTATATACCACCCATACTTCAGAAGTGGAGAATTAAGCTTCCTGAATGGAGAGTGGGTATCTACATAAATTATTTAAAACTCCGCCACACACAGATTTGCCTGTGTCCTACATCAAGTTTTGCAGAGCATTTTGAAAGGAATAAAACTCTAGGTTGGCAGTTGGCTTCCTTAAGTATTAAAAGTCATTCCATTATCATTTAAATACCTTTTGAAAATAATGTGACTGGTATTTGCCTGCTTTTAAGATTTTCTCTTCATTTTAATTTCTCATATTTTAGTATTTTTACCTTGATGTATTTTTCTTTGTAGTGTTCTTCCATGGGGTTTATAAAGCCTCTTGATTTTGTAGTTGAAGTCTTTCAGTTATAAAGAAATTGCTGTCACTCTTATCTGTTCAAATATTGCTTTTGTCTTACTTTCTCTGTCTTTCCCCTAGTACTTCTACATACATATATGTGAGCTATATTATCTACATACTATTTGTCCTGTGCTATTTTGTTTTAATATATTATGCACATATTTTTGCTCTTGGCTTCATTCTAGATACAATCTCCCGACCTGTCTTCCAGGTTGTCAATTCTGTAACCAGCTGCTTGTAATACATGATTAATCTCATCCTTTCCTGAACACTAACTTTTTCCTTGCTTCTATTTGTAGTTTATTCTTTTATATATTATAATTCTCAGGTGAAATTTCCATGTTGTTATCAACTTCTTGCATTTCTGCATCTCCTCTTCTTTGCCTTGCTTTATGATAAATGGAACTGGGTCCTGTTAGCATGTCTCACTCGGCAGCTGGCCCATGTTGAGCCTTCCTGGTAGAATGCTTTGGAGGAATGCTGCAGGAATAAAGACTGCTCACTTTGATACCAATGCTTTTTTTATTCCTCCCAGGGCTTGTATGTTGTACCTGACATCAGGTGGCTGCTTTGTTGGCAAAACTTCTTTGCCAGTGAGCAGCAACCCTGCTAATGGTGTGTGGGTAGTGTAGTGGTGCCTAACCTTCAGGGAGTCTCACCAGGACTCCAGCAGGTAGCTTCCAGTGAATCTTTTCACCACCACAATGGGCAGATTCCTGCCCACCATTCCTGGTCAACAGTATCTCAGAACACTTTAGTCTTTGAGTGGGCTATGCATAACCACGCCTTCTCCCTAGTGAGAGTTTACTTTCATCCTGGTCGGGGACAAGGAGGATGCTTCCAAGTGTGTTCCTTTCCTGGGTACTCCTCCTCAGTCCTAGACACAATAGCTACTTTACATCTGCAATTCCTGTATTCTTCAATGTTCTCTTTGTCCTCTTAGTATTTCATATCCAGCTTCTAATGAGTAATTTTTCTTTCTTTCTTTTTTTCTTTGACAAACTCCCTGTTGGGTGTCACTTGCAGGACTTTAAATGATATATTATTACCTTCCCTCCAGTACCATGATCCCTCAAATTTTAGTTTCATGCTACTTTTGAACTCATTTTTGCCTTTCATTTCAGTTTTGAACTCATTTGTTTCCCCAGGCAGTGAGGCAGGCTGAGAAGTCTTTTCTGCCTATTTATAGAAACTTTATTTTCACCTCTTTCTGCTTTTCCCACTCTGTCATTTATGGGTCTATCCCTCAAGGGGAAGCTCACCTCATGGACTTCCTCCTTAGCTGCAATGATATTCTCTGATATCTTCAGATGAGTGATTTTGATTTTATGTCACTGGTCTAGTTGTTCTCAGTAGGAGAATTGGTTTACTATTATTTAGCATGCCACCGGCAGGAAGAGAGAGAATGTGTTTGCATTTCTCAGTCCTTGTGTTAGTCAGCTCTTCATACTGATGACAAAAATACCTGACAAGAACAACATAGAGGATGGAACATTTATTTGGCTCGTGGTTTCTGAAGTTTCAGTGCATGGTTGGCTGACTACACTGCTTTGGGTCTAAGGTGAGACAGAACATCATGGTGGAAGGGTATGGCAGAGGAGGGCTTCTGACCTTATGTCAGCAAGGAACAGGGAATGGGGGTCAGAGAACAAGATCCAGCTCTCAATGGCATGCCTCCAGCTTACATTAAACATACCTCACCTGCCTATAGTTTCCTCTTAGTAGTTCATTCAAATTATTAATCCATTAAGTGGATTAGTCCACTGATAAAGTTAGTCCTCATGGTTCCAATCATTTCCTAAAAGCCTCACCTTTTGATATTGCTACATTGAAGACCAAGTCTTTAAATACCTGAGCATTTGAGAGACATTACAAATCCAAACTATAATAACCTTATTTTCCCTTAAGATTATACCAAAGAAAATTCCATTAGCAGAGTTTATGTACTTGCTTATTTTTCTTAAATCTGATGCATTCAACAGGATTTCATGACTCATAAACATAAAGTAATTAATAAAGAATATAAGACTTTATAGTTAGGCCCCATGGTTTGTGCTGCAGAATATCGTAGAGAAAAAGATTAATGAAGATTGATACTGTAAGACATGTTGGGGTAAAAGTTTAAATATAAGTTTGCATATAATTTTTTCAGCTTAGTTTTCTGCAAAAGAGGAGATATGTCGCAATATATCAGGTACTGAGTCTTGTGATGCCACTTTTACTAATTTATCAAAAAGTATATTGCAAATGATTTAAGATTTAAACTATGTTAAATAGCTTTTCCTAGGAAATATTTTGCAGATCTCATAATGAACTTTTGACATTATGCATATTCAGAAAAGTATGTTTATTAACAACATTGAAGATCATATATGTATGCGTATGAAGTAAAATATTTGTAGTAATTTAAAATGTTCATCAAATGGGAAGAATGATTAAGTAAACTAAATGCATCACATCAATGCAGTCTCCAACAGTGGTTTTTCAAAAACTGCCCAATATTTTTCATCAATTTCTTACTAATATTGATCCGTACTAAAATATGACACAATGTAACATCAAACTTTGTCAAAAATTACTTCACTGGAGCGCTAAGTAAATATGACTCATTCCGCTTGACTCTGCATGAATTTATCTGAAATATAGATTTTTTAAAAGTAGTATTTGGTTTTCATGATTCCAAACAGGGATTTTTTAGAAAATAATTTATACTTTGGGATCAAATACACACATTTCACATCCACACAACCTATTCTTTCTTGCTGAGCAACCTCATTCATTCGTTTGAATGACTATGATATGAAGATTTGGCCTCTAAGGACCCACAGAGCTGCTTCAGGGAAGGCCTGGCCAGGGAGCAAAGAGGCTGAGGGGACACTCCAGCAAATCACCTCCAACCCATGAGTGAAAACTGCTTAATTTGCTGTACACATCGGGTAGCTCTCTAGTGAAAATCTGAGTAACGTGACTGCTTTTCTATTAAAAATGTTTGAAAATCTCTTCCCCTAGACTGTCATGTTTGATTATGGGGGAGTTGAATGTGAGGCCTACTGTTCCAGATGCATGTGAATAAGTGTATCTCCATAAGATGGTAAGAGAGAGAGCTATTAACAACGATGTCCAGTTTTAAGTCTAAAATATTAAAATAATAGCTATCACACGCAGGGGTCCCTTTCTGTAGGTTTATTTACCATAAGCCTAGTAATTATGCACATTATTAACAAGTGTTAAAACTAAATTTGGACCCTTGCCTTCAGGAAATTCACAAACTGCTAATATTGGACCTGCACATTGGCAGGGGTTAAGAAATAAAAGATAATTAGAGGTTTTGTTGGTCAAAATAATTAGTGTATAAAAATGATACAGAAAGGACTTAAAAAGTCTCATGCTTGAGAAAATTTTTAGGAACAGAAAACAGCTAAAAATATTTCACTCATATATTTGTATTTTTGGAACTAGAATAACACCAGGAATAGAAAGCATAAATGGAAAGGCTGGCTGCTATCTGCATTCAGACTTTAACATCTCCCCGTCTGAGTGTACAAAATTGAAAGACAAATGAGAAATGAAGAAAATAATATTGGCACAAATACGGCAATGATAAAAATCATTTAATATATATGTAAAATATTAAATAGGCTAATATTTAATTATAATAATTATGTATATTTTTATATTCAAAATTCAATGAGAAAATATGAATATTCTCAAACAGAAATTTGGTCTAATGAAGTGAAATAAAATTTAAAACAGATGTGCAATTTTCCAATGCATGTTAAATGTTGTTCATTTTCATTAGTAATCAAAAAAATTAAAAATTAAGTTAATAGTATTCTTCTGTATTGGATTGACAGATATTAAAATCAATGGTAGTATGTATAGGTGGCCAGGGTGTGGCGAAAAGGGTGTTGCTCGTGAAAGCACAAACTAGAAAAGATTTTCTGAGGTTAATGTGGTTTCAAATATCAAAATATACATATACACATACTTTCTTCCCTAGAAATTCCACTTCTTCTTTTTTTTTTTTTTTTTGGTACCAGGAATTGTACCTAGTGGTGCTTAACCACTCATCCACATTCCCAGCCCTTTTTATTTTTTTACATTTTGAGTGCTAAGTTGCTCAGAGCCTCACTCAGTTGCCGAGTTTGGTTGTGAACTTGTAATTCTCCTCCCTCAGCCTTCCAGGGCCACTGGGATTACAAGCATGCTCCACTGCAGCTGGCTAACAATTTCACTTTCAAGAACAAACCCTCAGTATATCAATCACAATGTGAATAACGGTTTGCCTGTTTTTAATACCATAGGAGGAAAACTGGAAACTACCTGAACAGCAAACAACAGAATTTTAAGAAAATTATAATATATCCAAATCAAGGATTACCATACAGTAATTAACAACAATGTTCCTAAATAACATTTATTTTTGTAAATGTCTTTCCATATGAAGGGTTTGCTTACTTATATATAATATACAAGGTAATCCCATTTATATTTGTGTATCTAAAATATGTATTTATAAAGGATGTATGTACTTAGAAAAGAAATGAAAGGACAGAGTCAAATATGCTAATGGTGTCTATCTTTGAATGGAATGACTATGGATAGCTTGGGTTTTGTTGTTCTGCACTTGCCTGATTCCCAATCTCTCTCTCTCTCTTTTTAAAGAGGGACAGTGAGAGAGAGAGAGAAAAGACAGAATCAATTTTATTTAGTTTTTCATGTGGCTTTTGTTGCTCTGAGACTTTGTCATGTATGTGGTGCTGGGGTCTGAACCCACGTACTTGTGCATGCCAAGCAAGCACTGTAACCACTGAGCCACCACTCCAGTTCCCCCAATGTCTTTGTAATAAATGTGCTTTCAAAAAAAATTAGCAGGGACTGGAGCAGTGACTCAGTGGTTGAAGCACTTGCCTGGCACGCTCAAGGACCTGGGTTCAAACCCCAGGACCATATACATAGCTAAGTTTCAGAAAAATGAAACCCAGGCGAAAAAAATAAATAAAATTGATCCTCTATCTCTCAAAAAAAAAAAAGCAAATGACCAGCTAAAACTTTTTTTTTATATATTCTCTGTCATGGTGTTCAATTATATCACTTTTATTCCAAAATTTGTAATTACTTAAGTTTTAGAATATTTAATAGAATACATAGTGATATTTTTAGAAATAAATAATCTCTAAGACTGTGGTGTGTGTGTGTGTGTGTGTGTGTGTGTGTGTGTGTTACTGGGCATTGAATCCAAGAGCATTCAGCACTAAGGTACATCCCCATATTTTTTTAAGATTTTATTTTGAGACAGGATCTTGCTAAGTTGCTGAGGTTGGCCCTGCACTTGCCAGCTTCCTGACTCAGCCCCCAAAGTAACTGGGATTACAGGCCTGTGCCAACATGCCCAGCAATCTTCATGATTTTAATTAAATTGTTTCCTAAGGAACTTAAAGCTGGGGCTGGAGCCATGCTCAGGGGTTGAAGTGCTTGCCTGGCATGCACAAGAACTGGAGTTCAAACCCCAGCATCACATACACAACTAAGTGTTGGAGAAACAAAGTCCAGATGGATGAATAAATAAAACTGATTCTCCCTTTCTCCTCTAAAACAACAACAACAAAACAAAAAAACCCTTAAAGCTGCATTCTTCTCAGGCCATTTCCATGGCCAAGGCTGTGCCATCTATTCAGTTGACTGCTCCACGCTTGAGAAAGCATGTGAATGCTCTCCTGGTCTGGAGGACTCCTCAGATGCAAATGACAATGCCAGCATTCTTGAATAATCTCAGCGAAGGCATGGAAGAGACCACGTATTCCCCTGAAAACTCAAGATTTTCATGCAGAAGATTTGATAGAACAAAAGAATGTCACACTGTCTATACCATGAACCTCCTGCCAGGGATAGAGTACAATCCTCTAAGGGCAACCAATTTTAACAGGCAAGCCACCTTCCTCAGTAGGCAAAATCACCAAAAGGAATGACTCTTATTGACTTTAGGTGGATCTTGATCTGTCAGGGCACCAATGAGCACAAGAGTCAACTCATTTGTGAAATGTTTCTTTCTAACATCATACATCTTAAATATGTCATCAGTACAGGAAAGAAAGAGAAAGTGAGAGAGAAGGAGGGAATTTCTAAGGCTGTTGTGAGAATTAAACTATATATGTTAAAAATGTTTAGTGCAGTTTCTAGCATAGAATAGGGACTATAAATGGTAGCAATTCTTATCATTAGCTGAATATTAATTGTTATTATTGCATACTTGAAAATGTATGCCTGATTCACAGAAGGTGCTCAACTGCTTTCTTACTTTGTATTCAACATGCATTCAACATCAGTCGGGATAGAATTATAAAGTCACAGGAACATATATCATATTACTTGGTGCACAACACAGAAAACTCAAAACCAATATTTCCTTTCCTCTGATAACACTATTTTCGTGCAATTCAGCTATATTTATGTACATATAAAGTGTTTTTGAAAAGAAGGCTGAAATACCCAATCAGAGGTTAGATTTTATTTTCTAAGATCAAACAATGATCAGTTTACATATTGACATTAATAAATGGAAGGCATGTACATACATTCCAATTCTGTTGTTTTCTACTTTTTAAAAAAAAAGTACATAAGAACACATGGTACACATTTGGTGGACTCGTGTACTCAAAAACAATGAAAACATAAAGTTGTTATCAAATGAAAATCAGTGTTCATAAGTTAAAAATTTGAAAGCCATTGGCTTTGAAGATAGTTCTGAAAACTGGGTCAATATTTAGGACTTTAAATTGTACTTTTATAAGATACTCATGGCATGATAGATTTCAGACTGTTTCATGTGTCCAATGTCATTCAAGGTTGCAAATAAATTTGGTCTTTCAAAAGCAAGATGAATGACAAGAAATCTCTGACATATACCAAATCTTCCAGGTTAGTCGTGACAAAAGTTCAATGATATGATCAAGGCTATCAATCCATCTGTAATGACATTCTACAGTCTCTTCAAGAATTAAATATGATGTTTGCAAGAGCAGTGTTGCTTTTCTGCTTGTAGGACAAAAAATACAATAAAACTTCAAATAAATAAAATTAGCTCAAATAAATAAAATTAGTCTATAAAATTAGCTATATAAAATAGCTATCAATTTCTACCTTTCAAGAAAATATTGGGGTTTGGTTTCCTTATATTTGATCATCTTCCTAAAACGGGTTTCTATTTTAAGTCTTTTGCTCCATTTAGCATGTTGTTGTATAGTTTTAGCGATACCTTATATTGCATTCAGAAACTTGGCAAAGTTTTTTTTTAAGAAATGTATTTGTTGAACAATCAAACGTGCTTCTAATGAAACTATATATATATATATATATATATATATATAATGAAAATTAGATTTACCCCCTAGAGTCCCCCCTAATTACCCACTCTTATCCCTCACCCCTCCTTCCCAATACATCTCTACAAATGCCTTAGGTTGTGTGTCACTACAGGGTTTAAAACATGAGAGTTGACCACCTTTCTCAATGGTCAGTGTCTAGCTCCAACCTCCACAGATGAGCGAAGACGTTCGACCCTTGGTTCTCTGGAATATGCTGATTTCACTCAGCTTAAGTTTTATATTGCATTCAGAAACTTGGCAAATAAACTGAACAGAGGTGACCACAGCAGAGAGAAAAAAGGCAAAATGAGAAATGTTTTAATTTAATTCATATCTTCCTCTAAACCAAACATATTTGACCCAATATGGTATGGTATTTTTGCTTTGTTTTCAAAGAATTTTTGTTAGCTTTGTGAAAATTACCCTGAAATACATATGCATCTTGCTTATCGCAGTCATTTTCGAATCAATAGGTTTCATGAAGTGAGAGCTAAGCTTCTTAGTGCAATTATCATTTACAGCAAGTCAGTCAGTTTCTTCTAGGTTACCACATTTAATGTAATTCTCTTTAGTTACAGAAAGCTATGGCATTAATCCACATCACTGAAAAATTCATAAATTCTCCAATGTCCCATATCTTTATAACCTCATTGTTGAAATTATTGAGTTATATATTAAGAATCCTAAAAATATGTCTATTTTGAAGAACTTAGATAATGCCAAAGGACTAACTTCAATACATGACTTTAATTCTATGATTTCCGTTAAAATGATGTAGATATTGTTCCATTTCAAAATTGGTGTAGCTCATTTTATTCTGGGCACTAGGTGACAAACAGGACCTCAAAACAAAAATACTGACGTTCATGAATCTCATGAGATCCCACTGTTTCTTTGAACTATTCGTTGTAGGTGGTGGAGAAAAAGAAAGGAAAAATGAATAATCACAGTCATCAGAAAACAGAGTGTCAAACTTCAGGCTCTAAAATCCAGGTTGGACTCCTACTTCTACCACTTATGTGAAACACCATATACAATTCACTTCGTCCTCACGAGCCTGTTCTAATTAATTTGCAAGATGATATGCTGATAGTTTCTAGAAATATTGAAATGCATAAATATGATAAAACCTATACCTTGTAAAATTTGAAATCCAATCTAAGTGCACTTTCAGGTATGAAATACAAATGCTTTATTTTTTCCTTTCATATCTCTACTAGCAGTCTTTTAAAAAAGATTCAGCAGAAATTCACCTAATAAAAGGAATTGTGGACAAAGCAAGATACATTTGAATAGAAAAGATCTTATATTAAAAAATGCTACTTGGGCTGGAGCAGTGGCTTAGCGGTTACAGTACTTGCCCAGCATGCGCAAGTACACGAGTTCAAACCCCAGCACCCACATATGCAGATAAGTGTCAGATCAACGAAAACCATGTGAAAAAGTCAATAAAAATTGATTCTGTCTCTCTCTCACTGTCCTTCTCTCTTTAAAAAAAAAATGCTACTTCAAATAAGTGACATCAGAGCATTGAAAACACAGCCATTATATGTATTCCTATAATGCAGCCTATGTTTCTAAGGATATATTTACTTTTTAAGCAGATTTCAAAAGGTGATGAAAATACTAAAACTAAAATTATGCTGACTTTAAACATATGTTATAGCTCACAAAACTTACACTGAATCAGAAAATTAAATATCTCTAAAATTCCAAAATTATTCACCTTCTAACTATAGTCTTTATCTGTTAATGATTAAGATATATTTAAAATATTTGGGATTTTATAAAGTAATTTTTGAAATTAATTTTGAAATTAATAATCATATACTAACTATAGTGACATGGTCAAGGCTGTGGGGTTTGGGTAGAATCTGAATCTTAGATTCTCTATATATTTGATTAATTCACTTAGCTCATCTATTCCTCAGTTTCTTATGCTGTAAAATGAGTATAATAGTGATCACACCTGCTCTATCAGTTGTGAAAATTAAATGAATCATTACACATAAAAGAACAGTTTTATGGTAAGGATTCAATAAATATGATACTATCACCATGATCATTATTTCCCAAATGGTAATTACATATAAAATACTAAAATATTCCCTTTCTCCTCCTCCTCTTCTCCTTCTTCTTTCTTCTTCTTCTTCTTCTGTTTCTTTTTTGGTTCTATTTATAGTAAGGTAACTTTCCAAAGGAAATTGCCTTTAGTTCAAATTCTCCTTTGCAGTTTATAAATAATTTCCATCAAGAGTCTGAACAAAAATTGCTCCATTGTGTGTAACACAATGTAACACAGTCTTAGTACCAGTTTTTCTTCATGAAGATATAAAGTCAAATGCAAAGTCTACAACACAACAAATAGCTTATGAGACAATAAAAGTAATTTGATCTCTTCATTACATTATCAACAATGCGAATTAGTCATGATGAATAATTATAATTAGTGAATATATATTGTTTTACTAAATCAACAATTTCAGATTTGCATTATGGTTTCACCTTCAGAGTTTCATTTGAACTTCATGATGAGGAAGAGAGAATATGCCTTATTATTAATAACATTAAAATACAACTTTCTGAATCATGCTAGCCATGGTTGAGAAACTTCTATCCTAGAAGAATATGAAGAACTCACACAAGCTTCTGTAGCCTGAAGTAAAATGAGATATCCTAAATCCATCTTTTTGCTGGATTTTCAAACTCCTTCATGCCTGCATCATTATAGGACAAGGGAAGGGACAGATGTCACATTTGTGTTAATGGTGTTTGTTTTATACATAGCATTGATCTACACTCTAACTTGTCAAGGAGATAAATTTTAAAGGTAACTATTCATTTATTTGTGAATTACAGACCTCTTCATGACCGAGAAAATGTTCCAGACTAGTGTAACAAGTGCTGATGATTTCTGGATTGCAAAACTCAACTACTGGTTTACATTTGAGAAACAAGGAAGCTGAGGCTCTAAGAGAGCATCATCCTTTCTTATTTATGGATGCTGAGCCCAGGGAATCCCAGGATCAACTTCATAAAGTTTTTAAGAAAGTAATTCCTCATTTCCAAGCTAAGTAAGTTAGTGATTAGTGTGGGAAACGCCATTCAACAAGTTGCTGTAAAATAGCCAAAGGAAAGGTTGAAATTCAAGCTTTCTAAAATCCAAGCTCTCTGGCTTCAGTATTTTCTAAGCAAAGATGCCGCATCAGAAATTATTGCCTCGTTAAAAGAATTTATTGCTTCTATCTCTATCTAAACTTTTATATCGTTTCAATGTAGATCAAGGTCATCACCCTGATGACACAACATATATCATCCCAATCACTGGACAATCAACTTTTACAGTTGTGACAGCCGATATATTTATGAGTTCTGTAAGCATTCTCTTTTGCTTCCTTTGTTTAATTTTCAACCATAAAAGAAAAAGCTCACTTTGCAAAAACATTTCCTCTGCCTCAGAATATTGATTTGAAGCAGAAAGATTTGCACTCATTCACTTAATACAGAGGTTTTACTTAAACCTGAAGGAATATTCATAAACCGCAACAGGAGCAGGGAGGTCAAAGTCTGGTTCTAGCACTTATTAGCCATGTGGCTGCTTCTGTTAGAGCTTCTGTGCAACAAATCACCTAAAATTCGTGGCTGAAAATAGCACTTATTTTGTTATCTTTTAGGTACAGTGGGTTGGGAATTTGGGCCACGCTTGTCTGGGCAACACTGGCTCCATATCTTATTGTTGTAGTCAGATAGTGGCTGGAGCTGGAAGGACTGGGGTTTGGCCAGTTGCCTCTCTCCCTGCCCCCTTTCTTGTAATCTCCAGTTTCCTCTGATGGCCTCACTTGAGCCACTTTGGGCTTCCTCAGAGCATGACAGCCTGGGGTACTTGGACTGGTGACATGGCAGCCCAGGGCTCTATCACTTTGTGGATGTGTTCCAGTGACCTAGTTGGACTTTTTTCTGATTTTCTGACCTAATTCCCTGTGTGTTACTTCTGTCACATCCTGTTGGCTTCTCACAAGTCCCAAACCAATCTAGATTCAAGCAGAATTAAGCTTAAAGTGCCAATACCAGGCTATTGAACAGCGTGAAGAAAAGAAGATATCCACCTATCTATGGAAAATAAAATCCTCCAATGACCTTCATCAAACTACCTAACTTGTCTATGCCTCAGTTTCCCTGTCTAAAAACGGGCATCCCATACAGCACCTCATATGGTTTTCTTGCACTTTAAGTTCTTAAAACTGTACATGATTTGCATAGTGTCACCCCATAAATTTTATTATAATTAGTA
This sequence comes from Aplodontia rufa, assembly GCA_004027875.1. Lineage (NCBI taxonomy): Eukaryota > Metazoa > Chordata > Mammalia > Rodentia > Aplodontiidae > Aplodontia > Aplodontia rufa. Next base: position 48,340 of record PVKS010001702.1, read on the forward strand.
TCCTCAAGTCTCAGCACAACTCTCACCTCTGTTCAGAAGACTTGCCCATTTTTCTCACTGGGTTTTCACTCTCTTCAAACTCACCATGCTGTGAAGTTGCCTCTTGTCTAACAGATCTTTTAGATTTTATTGTAATTATGCAGAACACTGTGCCTAGACTCCCCAGCATTCTGAACTTAGGAGCAGGAATCAAAATGGTTGCTCCATAATAGAGGTTTATTTTTTAGGGAACGATTTACTCCACAGTATAAGTACAAATAGAAATAATGAAAATCAAATTGAGAACAAGGGTGAAAACAAGGTAGGACAACAAAAAACAAAGAAGGTGGTATGTAAGGATGTAATTCCTTCCACCATAAGGAACGTCTGTTAGGTTCTCTTCTCCACTGACATTTTAAAGGTTACAATCACTTTAATAAGGAGTATCAGGAGATGGAATTTCCACATGAGACATCATAGCTGTGAGTTGGAAAACTCTGTTCCTGAATTAATATCTAGAAAGTAGATTAAATGTGTTGCAATAGACTAGCTCAAATTTGGAGCATTCTTATCACTGTAATTTAGCATTTAAAATGTCCCCAATTAAAAAAGTTGCTTACAGACAGCTGCATTTCAGAATGAACAACTGCTTTGAACCTGTAAATAATATAAAACCATAGCATTCTGTTTCTTTCAGAAATTGATATTAATGTCAGTCTAATGCAACAGAAATATCTGTTCTCGGGTATCATATAAAAATGTATGAGACCTTTATCAACAGGAAAGACTGTTGACTCCTTTCACTAACAGGAGTGTTCTTGCAAATCATAGGAGAGCCCTGCAAAACCACAAGCAGAATTTGGTTTCCTGATCTAAGAATAATCATTTGAATTCAATAAAAAAGAAAAGCATAGCACATTAAAATTTCAAAAAGCCATTTGTGAATAATACAACCCTAGAATTTTCATTCCCCCCCCAGAGCCCAAGATGTTTAAAATGAATTTTGCAGTTGAACTCTGCGAATGTCAGTTCTCAGAAACAACAGACGAAGAAACTCTAATTAGCTGTGATGAACGTTGATTATAGACCACGGATATAACAATGATTACAAAGGGAAAAAAAGAGGTGATGCGGCGGGCCTACATATCAAGTGTGGTTGTGTAATTAGAGAAATTTAATGACAGCAGGCAAATGTGATGTATTTGTATTTGTACCATTTTGTGGATTCGTAGGCAGAACTGTCCTCAGAAAATACAAAAGGGATAAAAGCATACTTCTTTTATATGCTTTATCTCTAAACAATTTAATTGTTGAACATGTTTTTTTTCCCTTGGTCATTTCTTAATGGCTCTTTACATCCCACAGAATGCCTATTTCTTTCTCAACAAAGTATTTAGTACTGTGACCTTATCACAGTGTTCAAAATTAGCCCTAGTTCATTAGGATCAATGGAAGATATACATGTGCTCACAGAGGAAAGGAGATATTGCTTTTATCTGAAATATTTGATTTTAAAGGTATGATTGCTCATTTGAATTTCTGAACGGGAACAAAATCGCTGTGCCTAAAGATGAAGCCATGAACACATTGATGCTCTCAAGCTCTGTGAGATCAGTCAGAGCCTTGATGGCTCATGAATAAATTCTCAAATATAAGGAGTCACTTGGCCAGCTGAACTCCCAGAGAAGATGCAGTAACCTGGTAGGAGGTCACAGGTTTATCTTGAACAAGAGTCTGGCTTGCAGCTTGCTGTCTTCTGATTTCCTGATGAAGTGATGGATGAGAAGAAGAGGTCACTCTGGCAGTACAAAACCCAACCAAAACAAAAAGCCTCATAGAAACCTTAGCTGGCCCATGTTATTCCTAGCAAGAAAGTTCTGCTTTGTTGTGATTACTTATACAGCCTCTTCCCGGAGCAGTTTTGGGTTTTTGCTACTACTGTTTTTTACTATTGTTTTGCTACTAGGTGTTTGTGCTGGAATTAGGAGCAAACATGAAAAAGATGTTCTTGTATTACATTTGTAAAAGATATTTAAGTTATCATTGGTGAAGTTGTATTAAACTATATAATTTATCATTTTGACAGTGTATTTGTGTTTGCCCTGGAAACTATAGTTAAGTTTAATAGAGAAATTGCATGAATCATTAGAAGGTTATACAACATTTTACACATTAATATTTTGTGTGGTTTCTTTAATGTCTCCATGTAGTATTTTTCCCTAATGTCAACCAATACCATGCAGATCCATTCACATATATATGATAATCTTGTTTAAGATAGGATTCCCTGGGCTGTGTAGCTCAGTGTTAAGAGTGATTACCTGTCATGCATGAGGTCCTGGGTTCAATTTCCAATACTACAATAAGATAAATAAATAATTGTTTAAAAAATTTTAAAAAGACAGGATTCCATCATTGTATAATTTAAATTTCTGGATAGTTTCTCTGATAGAAAGTGAATTTTGGTACAAAACTATTGCAAAAATGGGGAGAAAACATACCCTATTTCACGTACACATTCTAAAGAACCTTTATTAAAGCAAATTTCCCAATTCCTTCTTATGTGCATATTCACAAGAAAAATTAAGTACCACCTTTCCATGCTCCCAACACACACCTAAAACAAGTCTACTTAAATGAACTTCTATACCTGGCCTGGGGGTTCCAAGGAACTGTATGCAAATGGCCAGGCTACACCATGAGTGGTAAGCAAGGGCAAGATTTTCTACAAGAAGAAATTTGTTTTAAGATTGTCAGATATTTTGCTATGTTAAGATAATCTGTAAATATCACACGAACTTTCTCAATGTTTATAAGTTAGCACGATTTTTATGGACCAAACGTGACATTCTTTGGGCTGATTTGCCTCGCCAGTTGCCAATTTGCAAACTGTTCTGTGCAGTACTGTGCCTGGATTATAGTGTGTAGGATGAACTTCAGGGACAAGTTTTGCCAGAGGGAGCAACAGAGGGTCACAAGAGCTATACCAGGCTGATTATACCCACCAGAGCAAACAATGTTTAAAATTTAAGAGTTGACATAAATTACTGTGCAGGAACATAACAATTTAAACATGTAAAAGTCTTCTCTAATAACCCACAATTACCCACTTTACTGGTATCCCCTGTATGTTTAAACATGAGAATGAAAATTAAAGCCCTCAGTTTTTATATTAGCATCTTTCAAAATTTTCACCTTTAGCTATAGGAATATGGTACTCATAACAGAGAAATGGGATAAAACTCACTGGGCCACCTTTAAATCAACCCGTTAAATGTGAAGAATGCCTGTTCTACAACTTGGGAGCTTTTCTCAATCCCAGAGATTTACTGTCTTGACACTGAGAAAGCTGGAGAAGCCTGCTTGCCTAGGGAAGAATGCTCAACAGCAGGCGGAGCCAAGGTCACCAGGAAGAGGAGTTGGGCAGAGTTACTGTATTCAACTTAGAAGGTAACCAGGGGCAAAACCAACGTGGCCAACCCCAAGTACGAGAAGCTGAGACTCCATTCCCTGAAAGACTCTGCTATTTAGAGTGAGGGAGAACCCAGTCCCTGGACTGAAAGCAAGGTTAGGCTAACAGAAGCAGTAAATAGAAATAATCACTCTGCTTAAAAAGTACCGGTAGACTTCAGCCCAAGTGAAGGGCAAATCCCAGTGCTGTCCTGCAAAGCCTAAACCATAAAGAAAAGAATCGCATTCCCCACAGCCCTGCTCTAGCTTGCTTTAGTTCTCTTCCACAGTTCCAGCAAAATATGGTTTTAAGAATTAATGGCATTCAAAACACTGTTTTCATAAGAACTCGTGCTTTCCTGGCTATAATCCTGCCAGTCTGTTACGATCTAGATATTCCAAAAGGGAAAAGGAAGCTCTGTGAAGTTATGTGCTTATGGTCACTGAGCTGGGAAGCGGAAAAATCAGGATTAAAACTTGATAACTTTTTCTATACTTAGTGTAATGGCATTGCAAATGCACTCATGTTTTTGAGCTGTGTATGCACATATTCTTTCAATGTCCCTCCCAACTCTTTGCTACGTGCCTCATCCTGTTCAGCATCAGCAGGATTCCTCTGACCCTGTTCTTGGGTTTTTGTCCTCCACTTAGTCCAAAGCACCTAATTCACTGACCCTGTTATTATAGGTTGAGGTTGCAATAAACTCTTAAGAGATTTGCTGTCTTGTTCACCAAAAGTACAGGACAGAGACAAAGACAATAGAAACAACAATAAAAAGGAAAAGGAAATGTGGTACTTAACTGCCACAACAATAGGACTAGAGAAAGCCAAGGGGACAAGAGCTCTGAGCCTAGCACCGAAGACTAGAAAAGGTAAAGACTGGAGTGCTTAAATTTGAATAAAACCAGTGAAATTCAGATAAAGGGAGAAGACATGCATGTGACAAAAATTAATTTCCATTTACTGTCTCACATGTCCTTAAAGGAACATCAGGGAGAAGAAGTAATTTGGCAAATGCATCTTTTGTGTTTAAACATCAATCTTGATTTGTGATAGATACTTGTCTTTCAAATATTACATTTGCCATAACTAGAAAAGATTGAGAAAATAAACCCTCTAAACTGTAGATGAGCTCAATCATATCTTGACTTCGGATATAGAGGAAAATTTTAGTAACAGTAAAGATCTGTGACAAAAGGAAAAAACAGATGCTACGTCTAGTTCATCTGCTTTTAGGACCAGGGACTTTCAAAGGCAGATGCATCCAAATTGAAAGATCTTTAATAACTGAAGAAGACAAATTTGAACCTAGAAAACACATATACAGAATACCCACCAACCCCCGCCCCCCGCAGCATTAAAGTAGCAGGCTAAAGATGGGAGAAGACACTTGCTTTCCTGACGCTTGTGAAGTGAGAAGTACCTCTCACCTTTTACCTGCAGCCTCATCTCCCAAATGACAGAGCTGCTATTGATCATGATCCACTTGTCTAGTGCCTGAAAGCTAAAACCCAAGTAATTACTGCTGGTGGTTGAAGAGTTCTGTTTGGGTGAAGGGAGGGAGCTGAATTGAGATCATTATCCAATAACTTACCACTCTATAAACTACTGGTCAACCTGCATGTCTTTGAAACTAAACATCTAAAGCATTTTAATTACAGACAAACTTTTGGTATAAAATTCATCTCCTGGTATGTAGGCAAATTAGTTCATGTTTGCACACACACTGTAAGCATCCTTCCTTTCAAATCTTCTTCACTCTCCTCTACTCCTCCCTCTACCAGCCTTTGCTACAGTGAATTCCTTTCCTGCTGGGGACAGATGTGACTATAAAATGTGATTCATGGAAAAATTAATGAACATTCTATTTTCCCTTTGTAATTGTTTTTTGTTTTCTTTATACAAATCAAGAACTGGCAGCCTTCTGCTTTTGAAAGAGACATCAAAGGATCTCTTAGTTATGGCCCTTGTGAAACATCTGTCACTTGGGAAAGTGGACTCATTCTCAGTTTATCCTCAGGAAATCAAATCATTTTCTGAATCCCAAAATATAAGATACATTTGCGTATTTAATAATGAACTCCCCAGGCTTGAGGGCCACCTGGTTGGAGAACTGAGTTCTTAAGACCTTTGTTCTCAGCAACTGGAATTTTCCTTCAGTCACTAATTTTACCAATAACACATACTCATCTTCCCTGGGTATCACTCTTGTGTTATACCTAGTTGCTCATGACTTTAAAAATATCAGAAATATTATTGCTTCTTCCTGTGGATATTTTTCCATTTTTTTTCTGTTTCCTGCATTGCACTGCATTCTCTCTATATCTATAGAAAATGTCCCTTCAAATACCCCTGGAGCTGATAGCTATTTCCATTATTTTATGAAAAATGCATTCTTAAAGTTACCAAGAGTCTCCTCACTGTGGACCCAAATGGACTTCTCTCCATTGTAATTTTGCCTTGAGCCACACCTGGTAGAAAAAAAGTTCCTGAGTTGGTACCAGCTCTCCACATGAATAGAACACCATCTCTTTGTCTCAATCAGCCATGCCAATTTTATTCCTGTTTCCAGACTAATTGTCCTTTAAAGGCATTTGCATCTTATTCTGTAGCTCTGATGATATCAGTAGCTCTCCCTCTTCTATCATATAAGATCTTAACTACTCTGCTTGCCTTGGCTGGTCCTTCATTAGTTTGTGTATAGCAGTTACTTGTTGATAACCAAATTTTAGTAAGATTCACGTGGTAGCTTATATGCTGTAGCCATTTCCTGTAAAGAATGAGAATCTATAGGATATAAAATGGAAATGAAATTCTTTATTCATGTTCAGTTGTATTCACTTTTAATCTCAAATTTCAGGCTGTCACACATTAGAATTTTAGTTCTTATATGAAGAAATAAATAAAGTGGAAAAAAAGGATTTGAAAGTGCTGAGGGGTTCATAATCTCATTCTGTGAAGTTATTAATTATAGTTTTTCCCAACTGCTTTATTTTTAGAAATGCACTGATGGCATTCCTAAGAGCGATCAGATGCAAAGCACAATTCTGCTCACACCTAAGCCTACAGTTATCACATATAACATGGGGAAATGGTAACTATTATGAACTCAATCTATTTGTTAATACTTCATTAATTTCATGTTAATATTTCTTCCTTGAAGCCTAACCCACAGAGAATTTCATTACCACTACATTCAGGTGTCAAATCTCTTTCTAAACCAAAACAAAGGAAAATCTTTTATAAAAATGGATCTTTAGTTTGGTAGACAATAGAAACTGTGAAAAAGATGATTAAATCTTCATCAGTTTAACTCACAAAGCAAATGCATAGGGAAATAGCATTATTCACCATTTAAATTGCCTAATTAGTCTTGGGAATTTTTAAGTCTGTCCAAAGTAAAGGAATTCTACACCCAGTTATAATAATGCTAAATTTCTAAATAGTAGATTTAAGTAAATCCTCCATTGAAAGAAATAAATCACTTCTGTGCTGAGAAAGCTCTATTAAGATAGCATCTGAAAGATCTATCGAGCCCTGAAGTGAAATATATACATTTTTAAAAGGATAAGCATTGGGGGAAATGTCTGCTATGTTTTATAGTGAATATAGCCATCCAAATATTCCAGATCTCTCTGATTTATTCTCAAGTAACAACCTTGACTCTTTAAACATTGTTTATGGTGGTCAGATGAAAACATATACAGCATTTTAATACAAGCTATCTGCCTCCTAGACTTCCTTTTGAGAGTAAAACACCCTTAAAGCATCATTTACTTTCATAAACAGCATATGCTCACCATGTGGCACCATTCTTGTTAACACCAAAGTAGCAATTTGCGTTTAACAGCTTGGGAGCTCTGTTTATAATAATAATAGTATGTGATGTCAAGTCCTCAGAGTCTCAGATGTCAAAGGTGATCATGAACATAAATGCAAATTCTCAAAATCTGTTCTGCTGGGAAAATGATTCTTGTCAAGGCCAAAGAAGCCAGTAGACACAAATTCTGGGTCTCCAGCCTCTAATAAGCCCAGGAATTGTCTTTCCAATTTCACCCCTTCACCTTCATCTGGTTCTAATGTAAACGCATGTCTAGTGAATTAGTTCCCCTTGGGGGGAATTTTTCTTTCCTCACAAATTCAAGATTTTCAATGAAGTGTCTCTGATCTGATACAAGTTGTTGAAAGTTTTATATTTTAACTGTTCTCTTCTTTTTATATGAGTTAGCTGTTTACTTTCCAAGTGCCTTCAAACCTTCTAGCATTTCAGAATAACGTTTAAAACACAGCATTACTAAACTTTAAGATTACAGCTGTGAAAACAGACCTATGTCATTATAATCAGTGAGAAAGTCCCTTAACTGGGATTTCAGAATATAAAAGGAGCCCATGCAGAGAACTGGCAGGGTAAGAACCAAAAGAGAAAAGAGAGAAATAAAGAGGAAAAAAAAATCTATCAAGCAAAGAAAAGGGGTGTTTCTATTCTTGACAGCTCATTTGAAAAAATAAAAGTGATTCAGTATTTGGGTAAAAAAACTTTTTTTTTTTCATTAGAAAGGGGGCTGTTGTTACTGCACCAGCTTGCATAATCACTCCACATATTGTGTCTCCTAAGACAATTATTCTTTTCCATTTAAGATGGTTATTAGCCTATCTGTTGTTCCTAGATTATGGGCTTTTCAAGTACCAGGACCAAGTTGTGTGCATCTGCCAAAACAGCACCTACGACACAGCAGACATTCACTATTTGTAAGCGAATAGATGAGAAGACTAGAAGAAGTGCAGAAAACACATTTTTGTTAAGACAAAGACACAGAAATGGGAAGGTATCTGAGAGAGGAAAAACTATTCCACATAAGGGAAACAAATGTTCAATATGCATTCATGCACTACGATAAAATGACCACAAAGAATGAGCAGATACTGTAATACTCATGTGGGGAACCCCTTCCTTCAGGACAGCCTGTGTGTGCCTTTCCCTCAGGCATGAAACTCTGGGTTTCAGCAGCAGAGAAGCCAGGCAATGCTGCTGTTTGTCTAATTCAGTTTTATAGGATAGGGTCTTAATAAGTAAGGTTGGCCAGATACTCAAAAACCCTCCTGAAAGAGTAGTTCAGATAAGTTAAACTGAGTGAGAGAGGGAAGAGATTTCAAGAATGGCTGGACAGGCTGAGGGGCAGGGAACATGGAATCCAGTTACAGCTGGGCCCTCCACATTGCTCTCACAGATCCTTCTCTGTTCTCCTTTGTCAAATCTCCCCAGTCTCCTTGGAGTCTGTAAGGAATCTTCATTTTTCTCCCCAACGCCTGTAAACAAATGCTCTTCTAACTTTTCATCTCTTCCACCCTGAAAAGAAAAAAGGCCCTCCGTTTATTTTGGTTTTGGTTAAAACACTGTTGAGTTTTAATCAACAATGTTCAAACTTCTTTGGATTAAATTTCTCCACTTCCTTGATAACCTTTCGCTTTTCTACACATTAGACCACCTCCATCGCTCTGCAGAAACGGCTCTCACTGAGGTCACAAATGACCCCATAACTGCCAAATCTATGGATACTTTAGCATTAATTGTAATAGATAACTGCTTAATTTGATATTGTTGGCCCTCCTTTAATCACTGTACAAAAAGCTGATAATAACAGGCCAGTTATAAGCATTGATATAAGCAAGATACTTAGCACAGCTTTCTGCACATAGTATGGCTTCCAAAAATATTTGCCAGGTTTGTGCTATTATTTTCTGAAAGATACCTGTGTGATTCATCTTTCTGTATTCATCCTTTTAAATATAGGCATAACTCTCCATTATCCTGATCATTCACACACTCTTGCTGGATTATCCTAGCCACTTTTTAATTTTAACAATTATTGTTTTAAGACTGTCCCATCTATATCTACAGCCCAGTGTTCTACTAACTCTCCATACATACATATTGGAGGGGCAATGGAAATTCCCCTCTGTCCTCTGAATATCCACTGAAATAAATTGAAAGTAGACATAAACTAATGGGGAGAAAAGACACAGAGATTTATTAGTATGAACAAGGCATCATAGGAAGGCAATTACCTAATAACCCAATGAAATTCAAAATTTATATACACTTTTTTTATCAGGGAGAGGGAAATGGGGAAATGCAGGCAATTCTGTGGGGTAGATTTTTCAGGAGAAGTGATTTGGCCCAACGAACCACAGTTTGTGACAGTCTATCTAGGTGTAGTGACATTCCTGAGTATTCCTTCCTGGGATATGCGTTTAATCATCCTTCATCGATAGAATCTACGGGAGAATACATGAGATCAAAGGTAATTTTTTCCCTCCTGGAGGATCAGGCCTTTATGTATATAAGGAATTTCAAAGAAAAGTCCCTGCCTGCACTTGGGCACCAGGGGAAGAAGCAAGGGAAGGTGAGAGAGAGGCTGATTCTAAGGCAGCTTTGAAGGCCTTCAAGTACTGTTTAATTCAAAGTGCTCAGCATTTCAACATATCCTACACGGGTGTGTCATTATCTAAGTACCAATAGTATCTAACTCCCTGATGGAGAGACTCATCTCAACTGGCAAATATTTCCTGAGGGTAAACTGTTCCCTGTTGAGAACCACCAGTGAATGCATACCTAGTTATTTGCATCTTTCCTTGGGTGGTTGGCTATAACCTTCCAATAAGCTGAGAAAATCCATCTTCATCCCTATGTTACCCAGACATGGTACAGAGCCACACACACTGAAGCAAAAATCCAACTGTACAATTCTCAATTTAGAAGACCTTATTTTAATGGCAAATCATATTTATATCCCTCCCCCCACATTCCCTGTGCAGACTGAGAAATTTAGTCTCAAACTTTTTTTTAATTTTTGTTTATAAAGGAAGCATCTGGAATACTTCAATAATGAGAAAAAGACATGTTAAGTGGATGGTGACTGAAATTTCAAGATCTGAGTACACTGTTAAATTTAGAAATTAGATGAAATTTTACTTTGAAACATGTTTGAATAATAATACAATCTATTAAAAGAATTTTTTAGTATTTTTAAATATCCCAATGAAAGTGGAACTTCTAATAATTCCACAGGATCCCAACTCTAAGAAGTTAAAAAAATAATAAAGCACTAAGGCTAACATGCCTGACGCCATCCCATCCATAGCTGCACGTCGATTGATAACGGTAAATGTGTCACAGAAACAAATTTGTCATGGGCATTTTCACAGTAATAAATAATCAAATGGTATTGTGAGTAGATGGAGTTGTGATCATAGCGTTAAAGTGTAAGACCTGATTTAGGGAATGTGACACATGGAACGCACATCAGCTTGGATTTCCAAGTCTTCTCATGCTTCACTATGTCAGACTGGCTGAATCAAAGAACACAGGAAGTAGTCCTTGTAAGCCACACCCCAGTTGATGGTGGAAGACAAATGATCTATAAGAAATCAGTTCTTCAAACCAAAGTGATAAGGCTGGGATTGGTATCAGGTACTGGTAATACCAGCTTCTAGAGAGGCTGAGGTAGGAGAAGCATGAATTCTGGTCAGACACAGTAATATAATGAGACTCTGTCTCAGAAAGAGAGGGGGAAGAAAAAGAATGTGAAAGAACGGAAAAGAGGATCACTATATAATATATGCTTTGAGACAGGTACTCAGAACTCATTGTTGTCAAGTTCACCTCAAACTTCTGGGCTCAAGAGATCCTCCTGTCTTATCCTTCTTAGAAGCTGGAACTGCAGGCATGAATCACCTCGCCTGGCTGATAATCAATATTAAAATTATTTTGATCCCATAATCAAAATGTTCTCCATTGCTTGAAGGCATGAAACTATTTAAATGACATGATTTACTAAAAATATCAATTAAAAGATAAACTATTAGGGGCTGGATCAGTGGCTCAGTGTTTACGGCGCTTACCTGCCATACACAAATACACGGGTTCAAACCCCAGCAACCCACACACACAGCTAAGTGTTGGAGCAATGAAAGTCATGTGAAAAAACTCAATAAAAATTGATTCTCTCTCTCTCACTGTCCTTCTCTCTTGAAAAAAAAAAAGGTAAACTATTAGATCTTCCATGTTCCAAAAGTAGTATATTATTGGTTGGCCTGTAACTTAAAATCTTTTAAATTGTAGCTCTTATATAATATTTCTCATGCTTCTTTCTCTTGCCTCATTTTCCCTATAGGCACCGCCCCCCCCCAAAAAAAAGAAATCATGATCACCTTGCCTTCTTTCTTTTCCTTTAGGTTATTGATTAAACAAATATTCATATTCTAGACATTAGGCCATGCACACAATGAAATTCTATTCTAATAGTCTTATCTTCACAAAATGAATCATCTGCTATTGATAAACATGAGTACAAAATGATCAGAAAACCAGGTAGAATTTAAAAGAACATAAGGGAGAAAATGGTAATGAGGGTATTCAGACTAAGGAGATATCACCTCTGACAGGAGGATACCAGGTATCCTAAGGAGGGAGGCGTCACAGCTGAGGTGGCTTATTGCAAGTATCAAGTGGCTAGGGATATATGCTTATCTTTTGGTGTTCAAAGGAATTGGCCCCAGGAACCTCTGCAGAACCCAACTTTATAGATGCTCACGTCCCTTATATAAAATGTATAGTGTCTGCATATAACTTACAAGTACCTTCCCATGTACTTTAAATCATCTATAGAATATGTACAATACCTGATACACTGTAAATGCTATGTAAATCATTATTATAAAGTATTGTTTAGGGAATAGTAGCAACAAAAGTATCTTTACATATTCAGTACAGAAGCAACTTTTTAAAAAAATACTTTTTATCCCTGGGTAGTTAATGCAGAACTGGGGATATACAGCAAGAACTACATTCAAGGAAACACCAAGTTGCCCATTTTTAACTTACGTGACAGCTTAAAACACAGTGCTTGACTTGGTGAACATTCAGCACACATTAATCTTCCTTCCTCCTTTGTGGTGTTATGGGCTGAACTGTGTGTCCTCGCCAAATTCACATGTTGAAGTCTTAACCCTTTGTGCCTCAGAATGTAACTGTATTTAGAGATGGTGATTTTACAGAGGTAACAAGGTAAAATGAGATCATAGGGGTGGATCCTAACAATATGACAGGTGCTCCTAAAAGACCAGGAAATTAGGACACAGACAGACAGAGGGAAGGCCAAGTGCACACATGAACATGGCCATCCTGCCAGCCAAGAGGAGAGGCTTCAGAAGAAACCAACCCTGCCAGCAGCTTGGCCTTGGACTTCAAGCCTCCGGAACTCTGAGGAAATTGATTTCTGTGCCTTAAAAACCACCCAGGTTGCTTCACTTCAAATCTCTATAGTTAAAGAACTGACGGCTGGGGGCGTGATTTATCAATGGGAAATCAAGGTTTCTGAGTTGACAATGCCCTAGTGACCTAGCTATAGATGGAAAGATTTGGATTTTTGGCTTTTTTGTTTGAGGTGTAGTGGTGAGGAGGACAAATTTGGAAGATGGTTTTGGAGAGTGCTTGGTCCTTGGATCAGCCCCAAAACAAATGATGGCGACCCACACTGGCTCACTGACAGTGAGAAAGCGATTAACATAAAGTGTGTTGAACCTAAAAGCTACCATATAACCCTAAGCCAGGGAGCCAGGAAGTTTGATGGCACTGAGCATTTAGCACACTGAAGACATTTAACAGCAATAACTATGTTAGCATAATTTTCAAAAAGTTAAAAACATCTCTTTCTTGCAAATAGAGAAGGAACACATTAAAATTTTTATTCAGTTTATTAATTAGCAAGAAAACCAATAACACACACAAACAGAGGCAATCAGGAATGCTAAATTAATTTGTTAATGAATGCCCAACTGGGTACTATTGTAAAATGATTTGGGCCATTTTTTTCCATAATGCAGAAATCCAATGTATCTCTATGGGACAAAATATCTTTAAATGGAGAAGAATCATTTACATGACTATCAGATTCCTACAACTTAATTTTTATGCCTTCAGAGTTGTAAAATAACCCAGTCAATAGAAAGACATCCAAAAGTGTACACTCCTCTAGAATTAGACAATCCCTTAGATGGAGGACAGAAAGCCTGTCATCCCTGGCTCATTTCCAGTCTTGGACTATTTTTTCTGACAATAAATGCAAGAGAAACTTATTTTTCATTTTAAATATGTTAAATAGGCACAGCCGAAGAAACACTCAGGGGAGATAGTCCAGCATGCAATCAGAAGTGGAAAGTTGCCTGTCAGCAGTAACAAGTCCAAAGACATCTGTCAGCCCTGCTTGCTCTTTCCCCATCCCTCATCAGTGAGTTCATAACACAGAGACTCCAGTGGCTCAGTGGTTACAGCACTTGCCTGGCATGCACAAGTACGCAAGTTCAAACCCGAGCACCACATACTCAACGAAGTCTCAGAGCAACAAAAGCCACATGGAAAACTAAATAAAAATTATTTCTCTTTCTCTCTCACTGTCCCTCTCTCTTAAAAGCAAAAAGAGAGAGAGAGAGAGAGCGAGTGAGAGACTCCATGACAGGTTGATATCTGAGGTAACTGTTTTCCTTCTTTGGTTCCTAGCGTTTTTGTTTCCTTCCTGGCAGGTGGTCCTCAGATTTTCTTTTTGGCTAGCCTACCACCTCAGAAACAGATTTCAGCTAAAAGTTCTGGCAAGAGAGACTGATACCAATCTAGACCTAAGAAGGAAGAACGTGATTCCCATCTTAGTCATCTGGGTGTTGCTCAGGTGAGTCTTGCCCAAAAGGAGAGAAGCCAAGAAAAGTACATTTGAGTCACCTGCACAGAGATAAAAATTTTCCCATTAATAAATGTGTTTTCTAACTTACACACTGGCTTCCCCTATCTTCTGGCATGGAGTCTCCTTTTTTATTTTATTTTTTCCTGTTTCCTGAGTACTTGCCCTGTGATTTGTAATTATCGCTGGTAACCTCTGAGTAAAACATTCATTTATTCACACATCCATTCACTCAATAATTCATGTGCAAAAAAAAAAATTACTAAAGAACTTGGATATGCTAAAGACTGTGCAGGGTTCTGGGAGGTATATAAATAAATAAAATATATTCTTGTCATCCAAAATCTGAACCACCGAGGGCTACAAAGCAATGAACATTTCACCTTTTCTACTGCATTCCAGGTCTGCATGTGTCTGCTTAGAGGACCTGTGCATTAAGGAGCCATCTGTCAAAACAGACTAGACTATAACCCTGAAGAGCTGGGAAGCACAGATGAAACTCAAGAAGTTCTCCTAAGTCACATCCAGCTGTCATCCTTAGGATTTTGACAGTCATCACAGAGATTATTTCTAATTCAAAATATCATCCCACATTTTTGCCTCAAATTGACAAAGATATAAATATGGAACATTAACAGACCTGTAAACTACTTTATTCATTTTACAATGATTTGCCTATCCGTGACATAAACTCAAATGCTAGATTCGACAAAAATATCAATAGCTTTAGTTTCTCAGCAATTGTTGGTTTAATTATCAGCCATCTAAAATATTCAGTCTAAATCTCTTATATATCTTATAGTTTCATAGTACCTTTCACAAGAATATAGTTATTCTGATTTTAAATAAATTTATTTGATAAAAGATGTGTTGAGCAAAATCATGAAACTAATAAGGTAATTAATATAAGCAACGATGGCATAGATGATCCCACATATTTGACTTGTTAATTGAAGGAATATAAATTTATTTTCCATGAAGATAATTGATGCATTTCAATTAATATGAAGAACTAGAAGCCCAAAGACCATAGAAAAGAGTTTGGATACTGTGGTGCGGCCAGTGAAGCTGCTTATAAGTAATTTAGGTTTTGGAAGTAACTAGTTAAGTCTCCAGTCCTCTAGGACTGGAAGGAACTGCAGATGCCAATAGCTCCTTCCTGCACATGCTTATTTCTTGCAGAATTATTTGAATTCTTGATGATCCTTGAACTATAGGGTAGAACCCATAAGTGTGATCCTTTCACTCACAACCACACTGTGGAAAAAAGAAACAACTATAAATAAGGCACCAGATAGACACATTTCATTTGTGTTTTATTTGTTATTATATGTATGTTTGTATAAAATGTGACCTTTGACTGTTGTATACTAGGGGATAAGCCAACCAAAAACTTTGGATAAAATTTTTTTTCAACTCACCCTTACAAAAAACTCCAACAATAAAATAATATTAACAAACAAAACAGACAACATAACCTTATCTGTAACTATTTCTAATAAGAAGGACTTTCAGGAATGGACCCTAAAGAGGAAAAGAACTAAAAAGGTTCCTATTTATTTTGAACATTGTCCTTTGCCTTTTTGCTATAAGTATCTTTTAACCCTCACACAATTACTTCTTGTTATGGATGTAACAACATATCATTATGAAAAACCCTACATTTTCAGAATTTTATTTTAAAATTATCTTCAAGTAATGGAGTTCTGTGGATGTCATTATGTCCCTTAGCATGCCCAAAGAACTAGAAGGTTAGCTTTGAAAAAACATAGATACATAAAAGGGGGTGCATTTTCAGAATTTACCAAGGTCATTAATGCACCAAATGTAAATGGTCTCCCATTTATCAAATGCCCTGGAGAAATCAGGAGATAATTGAAATGATAGATGAAGAGATGAAACTCTAGGCTAATGGACTGTATATCAATGAATCAATGTCACATTTATGTAAGCTTTTGGAAAATGATTCCTGTTCTTTGCTTATTTTTTAAACCCCAGGAAGGTAAGTAATGGGAGGATTAAAAACTGAATTACAAAGAGACTTCATCAATCCATTAAAAATATTTCTGCTATGATTTTTCTCATAATACTTTTGGATTTCCCTACACGAATTTTAGCAGAATTTATCACTACCTCCACCTTTTCATGTTTGTGATGCTTTTCTGTTTTCCTTTTGTGAAATCATCAGTTTATAATTTATGTCACCTGGAGATCAATTCTCCTGCTTCTTCCCAGTGACAAAGTTACAGGGACTTTATGTAAGAAAAAAGCAGATTGGTGTGCTGAAAACAACAACAACAACAAGATTTGAAAATGGAAAACTCCTCCAATCTGATTTAAAACAAATTCTTTATTAACAAATAATCAATACGTATATAGGGGGACTAATAGTTAAATCCCCCAAAGAGAAACTTATTTCATACAGCAGGTTATTTAAAGTTAAATCAGCCTGTGGAAAATAAATGATGCCCAGAAACAAACTTCTGCTCCCAAAAGTGACAAAGATGAGATGAAAATCTAAATACTAAGGAGAGACATTTTAAAGCGTAAATGTAAGTCAAGTCATTGGTAAGTTTAAGGAATGACAAAGGTCTTCCCAAGGCAAGTAGGGTTTTCTATACATTGAACAGATTTTTTTTTTTTTAAGAAAGAGAAGAGAGAGAGAGAGAGAAGCAATTTTTATTTAGTTTTTCATGTAACTTTCATTCCTCGGACACTTCATTGTGTACATGTGCTGGTGTTTGAACTCACGTACTCACACATGCTAGGCAAGCACTGTAACTGCCAGGCCACTGCTCCAGCCCCAAACAGATGTGTTTTGGCACCTTTAATTGACAGTTTCAAAAGGTGCCTGTGAAGAGTCGGTTCCCCAAGTTAGGTTCAGATGTGGAGGCCTAGCACGTCTACCAGAAGTGCAACACTGGTAGGGGCCACAAGTGCAGGCAATCAGCATCAGAGGAGGGGACCCAGGGAGGAGAGCAGCATTCCTAGTGCAGGGTCCTATGACAGTGTTTCCATCAGAAGACACAGGAAATGATCTTCCTGATGGTTTCAACCCGCCAATGGAAATTGCCCCTTAGGACTTGAGCTGGGAAGCATAGGTGACCCAGGTCAGCCAAAAGGACAGGACCCAAAGGAAAGGGATTGTAGGAAATGCCTGGAAGAAATATTATAAATTAAAAAAAAAAAGTTTGGATTCTAAGCTCTGACTCATATTTGTGAATCTGAAATCTTGGAGACATCTTGCTTAATAAATTCCCTGAAAGGACTTCAGTTCCTAATAACCATTCCAGTTGTTAAAATAGTATATATTTACACAATAGTTGGAAAGTGGCTCTATATCGAGCTCCCCAAGTATCCACCACTCTTTGGACTGCCTCACGCATCCAGAACTTCCCAGAATTCTTCCGGTCCAGAAAAGAAGTTAATAATGCTGTGTGGCAGGTATCCTTCATGATCCTGGCAGCTCTGGCATCTACTCTGAATTAGTGACTTTCCTGTGGGAATGGTATAGTATATATTTCTAATATCATCACTGTATACATTCCACTCTCAAAGTAAAACATCATATTTTATTCTTTGTTTTTTTCTTGAAATGGAGTCTTGCTTTTGTGGTCCAGACTGGCCTCAAACTCGAGATCCTCCTGCCTCAGCCTCCCAAGCAGCTGGGATTATAGGCATGCATCACTGCACCTGATGCACTTTATGCTTCGTTGTTTTTACATTACAACGTCACTCCATCAGCTCTTCCTTTCATCCTAGTCTTCCATATTCTTCACAAAGAAGTAAGATGTTTCCCTGGACTATCACCCATATCTATATTGTTAACAGAAAGGAATATTAACACCACTACTTGGCACTGAATTCAAAGCTTCAATTCCTGTTTCCAATTTCAGTGGTCCTTTCTGAGATCGGCACAGCATGAGATAAAGTGAATATCAGATGTCACTAACAAAGTGATAAAACTGATTGTCCCACGTGGCTCATAGGACTTCCCTGACTAGGCTTTAGTTACGCCTTTTGTATTGTCAGTAGATAAAATCCAGATTTCTAACTAAAAACACTTCTTAAATGTACATACTAAAATATGCATTATGTTCTTCATGTTCACGAAGCCTTTTAATACAGGAAAATTTTGTGTTTTTAGAGAACTCCAGAGTCTAATTAGTCTCCCTGCTTCCTGTTTTTTTTTTTCTTCTGTTTTGGCATTGTGGACATATTATGCTCTAGGAGCAGGATAAAGAATCATACACACACACACATATTGATAGTTATATATATATATGTATAGATAATACTATCTATGTGACTAATGGCCAGTAAACACGAAGTGACCAAAATATGAAAACCACACTCAGACACAGTTTTTAGGAAGAAATAATTTTCAAAGGAGGACAAACAAATTATACTTAGTGGCTTGGTCCTGTCAGCACTGACTAAATAATTCAGACAATGGCCATGAGGTACATGTGAACACGGCAAAGGGGCAACAAGATTTTTGCATGGGTAGGTGGTTCAGGATAGCCATGAACTTCAAGGTATTTATTTGGAGCCTCCTTTGCTTTTTTTCTTTCTTCTTCTTCTTCTTTTTTTTTTTTATACAGAGTTTAGGCGTTAAAAGCATGGTATTTGGTGTTGTTTTTTTTTTCCAGGGCTGAGGACCAAACTCGGGGCCTTGCCCATGCTAGGCAAGCGCTCTGCCACTGAGCTAAATCCCCACCCCTAAAAGCATGGCATTTGGGGACACTGGAAAGGATACTGAGGGCTTCTGGAATTTCACTGAATTCTGTTAACGGCACAGGCAAAGAAAGATAGAGGAGGGGAGGAGTATTTGGTGCCAGTTTCATTTTCCTATCTAAAGAAAAACCCATTATCCTCAGAAAGTGTTTTTTATGATGTTGATCCTACCTCCTCCAAGTCATTTCACTTAATACCCATTGTCTACAGGAAGGAATCAGAGAGAATCAAGGAAGGAAGAGAGCAGAGAGCTCTTAATGCTCATGTGTTTGCGTGGACATGCCCGACGTCCGCATGAAGATCATCAGCTGACTGTGTGCGGCCTATCTTTCAAATACATTTCTTCCTGACTTACATAGCAAAGCAAGCAAATCGCTGAGTACATATCCGATATACAGAGAGTTTCATCAATGTGGGGCCACACTGTACTTTCTTTTTGTCAACTACCATATTTTTTTAACTTAATAATATTCCAAGAAAATTTTCCAGGTTATGGCCATTCCACGATCAGCTTTGTTTTGTTTTATACTGGGGAACTGAACCCAGGGACACTTTTATCTTTATCACTGAGCTACATTCCCCGTTATTTTTTTTTTCAATTTTTAAATTTTCTTTTAATTTTGAGACAGGATCTCACTAAGTTGCTCAGGGCTTAAGTTGCTGAGGCTGGTCTTCAAGTTGGAATCCTCCTGCCTCTCAGTCTACAATTAGCTTTAGTACTTATAAGGAAGTGCCATGATTTATATAGACAATTTCTTATTAAAGAAGTTTAGTTTACTTCTATTTTTTACTACCATAAATAACGCTTCCAGCTAAATATTTATGCTAAGTATACATGCTTATAATGAGTCCTTAATGTTGCTGAAAACAATTGTGCACAAATGAAGCCAACCTGTCATTTGTATGCTATTTTAAAAGTTCTATCAACAAAGGAAATATTGCGAGCATCTCTGCCCTTGATGTGATAATAGTGATTTCAATATTCTTCTCTCCTTAGAGAGTTATTTCAAAGTGTCTGCTATGTGTACCCTGAAATAAAAAGGAATGTCACAATAATTTGCATTTTTAGAAAACTGTGCTTTGATTTTTAAAGTATAAATTTACTATTTTGGACCAGATTAATATATTTTCTATCAAATTTGAATTGTAGATACAGAATATCACAACTCATAATAGAACAATTAATTATCCAATAAATTGTGTTTAAATAAATGACTGTGAATCTTGGGGAAAATCCATTTAGAGTCTCATCTCACACCATTTACCAGAACATATTTGAAAGGATTAGAGTCAAATGTCTTTTAAAACCTATAAAACAGGACAGGAGTGGTGGTTCAGCGGTATGGTGTTTGCCCGCCATGCAAGAAGACCCAGGTTCGAACCCCAGCACCACATACAACAACTAAGTGTCAGAGCAACGAAAACCAGACAAAAGCCTAAATAAAACTGGTTCTTTCTCTCTCTCATTCTCTCTCTCTTAAAAAAACTGTTAAATAACTAAAATTGGGTATTTATCAAATATCTGAAGAGGTGAAGTTCTTTTATAATTACAAGAAAAAAGTAATCAATACATCATGCTTATACAATTATTTTCCAAAATTTGCATGATATGAAATACAAAAAAAGGAAAGCATAAACCATAATGTTTGAAAATACATCACAATGATACTTTCTCATCTGTACCAAAGGGAACATACTTACTAATAAGTTAATCACTAAATAAAAAGATTCATAAGGAAAATCTTTACAGGGGCAATTCCCACCTTCAACAAATATTTTAAAAAACACTGTCCTTTCTAGAAATGAAATGAAAGTAAGTTAATACAATAATAAAGTAGCATGTTTTTAACCTATAAAGCATAACAATTTTAAAAAATAAAATGAAATGCAAAGAAGTCATGTTTGCTCTTTTAAGAAATGCTGATAAAAGCACAAATAGGTATCTAAAATTTGAAAAGAATCACGTCAAAATGAAGCAAACGCTGTACAAAAATATATGTACTTTCTGTTCATTAAAAACCAATATAAACATATAACCATTAACATTGTATAAGTTTCATCCACTAATGTTGAAAGAGGCTTCAAAAACTATGCATGCAGGGGCTGGAGAGGTGACTCCGTGGTAGAGTGCTTGCCTGGCATGCATGAGGTCCCATGTTCAATCCCCAGCATCACTTATGCACAAATTATTGGTTGAATGAGTAAAATACAAATATAGCAAAACATAGCATTCCCCACAAAAAGGGAAATAAAATGAAATGGGGAGGAAATGCAGACAAATGCCAAAGCATTTGTGCTAGTGCAGTATAAATAATTATTTTTCATGTCCCTCCTATCCTTATACTACTTGTACTTAAGTAGATTATAATTAAAATAATAATTACAAACACATATTTTAGACTTTGTCCCATAACAGTGTAAACACTTCCAATTAGTTCTGTTTGATTCTGTGGTTACTTTTAATCCTGAGATTGCTCCTTGTGGAAGCACTTTAGGAAAGGTTGTTTTATGACATATTTCTTCTGCTTCTTCCGTGAATGAATCCCAAGCCTCACATAGATGGGAAGAAAAAACAAAACAAAACAAAACAACAACAACAACAACAAAAGGGTGTCTGGAAAGAACTCATGGAAGAGATTATGTTTGAGAGATGGCTAGGATTTCCAAATATCCATAATATTCTTTTATTGTTTTTAACTTATGTGCAATTAACTGGAATACTTAGGCATGCAGGCTTGAAACAGCCACACGAAAGGCCTGAGATGCAAATGCACCAGTGGTATCAGTGACAGATCTGCTGGAGTTTGTGCAGGACGTTTGGTGGCAATCCAAATTGAAGGGCTCCATGAAATTTGATGAGCGCGTGAGAAGCAATTGGGAGCATTTGAGCAGGGAGAACTCGGAAGCTCAAAAGCAAGGCATTTGATAGTATTCTCCACTCAGAGGTTGCCTTCCTGTTGCTCTGTGGAAGGCTCCTTGCTATTCCCAGCCCTTTCCTCCCACAGCTTTTAAGACATAATTGATTTCTATTTCAGTCCCTTGGTACTCTTCTCTCTGCCTTGTAACAGCGGGTTAATCTGAACTCATGTGTCAATAAGATTCCCCTTTCACATTTTAACAAAGGTCTTCTAGGGATAATACCTAACTCACAAAGGACAAAGAGATTTTATGTGCCAGTTTTGATGGATTGAACGTGGCTTCCTAAGTGTTGTGTCGAGACAGAATCTGACGTCACATCTAGTCTCAGCAATAAAAATTACTGTGAATGATAAGTTTGCCATTGACACAGGGTGGGGTCAACAATGGCAAGGGCATGGTGTTTGCCAACATGGCCTCAACCCCAAAACAAGACAATGATTGCAGACAATGGAGGAGAAATAATTCACCACACATAACAAATCACACCATGTGCAAGGCTGGCAGTGGGCAGGACACACACGACAGTTAACAAACAAACATGAATTTCGTAAGCTGTAGAAGATGAAGAAGCAAACATGCAAATACCAAATATTCCAAACCCCTTGCGGCATTCCGTAAACATCCTTCTCTTGACAGATGTTATTCTGTGATCAAGTTCTGACACTAATTTGTGCCAAAATTTTAAAAGAGAGAGAAAAGTATGTTTATTTTCTCCAGAAAAGTTTGACTTTTCTTCAACTTAAGGACTTTTAAAATCTCTAAGATTATATGATTGCTTTTTCCTTTGGGGAGCATGAAATGGCCTCCTCTATCAATGATGTTAATGAGAGATGAATTTCCCCCCAATATGCTCACATGTGAGGGGCCTCATAAAAAAAAAAAAAAAAAAAAAAGGCAGAGACCAGCAAAGTCTGACCTGGAACTTTTCTCTTATCAGTAGAGTTTCCCAGGTTTCCTGTTAATTTGCCTTTTTACATAACATCACAATTCAGCCATGAATACATAGGAAATAAATCTTTCTGCCATGTCCTTTCTATTGAAAAGTAAAGACAACATAATTTTCCTCTTCATGAAAGCTCATAGGCCGTGAATAGGCTCATTTACTGTATTCTTACTGTAACAATGAGGGACTTCTTATGCCTACTTTAAATGCCTTGTGTGTGGAATACTTCTATAGGATTATTGTCCTTATGCTTCTTTCTTAGGCTTGAGTTTTGATTCACTCACTGTCAGTGATGTCTGTTGAAGTTCGCAGCAGTGACATTGTCCTGGCTGACTCCTCTCCCTGCAATGATTCTGGTCAGCACTGGGAACATGCTTGACAGATGAACTTAAAGTTCATCACTTTAAGTGTCTGGCCAATGAAACATCTAACTGGGTCTGGGGGGAAATGTGGTTATTTTATGGTTCTAAGTGTGCACAACTGAGATCATGGCAGTTGTCAAAGACAGCTTCACTTGGCTCTCATTGCTAACCCCTGTTTGTTTTTCTCCTACGAAGGTGTAAAGCTCCGTACAGCTAGTTGTGGCCAGTGTGGCACAGTGGCAGCTTAATGGAATGCAAACAGAAGCCTGCAGAGGTCTTCTGCGGGTCCTTCCTAATACAGGTGTTGACCTAAGCTACACCACTTCAAAGTTTGTAGGTGTGAGAAATACAAAGTCGGGTGGTCCAGGTTCAGAACACAGCCTTAACTAGATGCAACTGTAGTCATTTTAGTTAAAGCCCTTTCCTTTGCCCGCCTCAATTTTAAAATGAACCAACTGCATAGATTGTAACCCCAGACTCCTCCGATTAGAGTGAAGCGTAGCACTTCCCAGGCGGGCTTTCTAGCCAGGTCCTATAGCAAGCCATTCTGTCAGAAGTAAAGTGTCCTTTGCCCATCCACTTCCGATCAAGTGTTTGATTTTAGGGCACCTTGGTATATCTAACAGCGTGACTGAAAGCCTGCAGGTGCAAAAGCCATTGTGGAACCAGAGATGGAAAGATGAAATGAAAGCGCATTCTCTGGATGCTAGGCTGGAAGTGAGAAGAGCTTGGGTTCTTGGAGTCATTCTTGAGCCATGTTGCCAGCCCTGCATGTCTTTCCCAGACCACTTGTACTAGGAGACAAATAAACTACTCGTTGTTCAGGCTTCTCTCCATTATTCACAGCTGAACATAGTCTATACCATTCCTGAGTATCAAGAGGTGGATTCCACTGAACTTATTCTGTCTTTAAACATCACCTAAGAAGATTGCAGAATCGCAAAATACAGTCAAGATGACGTCAAAACTGCTGAAGACAATTTCACATAAACTGAGGGAATATATACATCAAAGACATATTAGTAAGGACCACCTTAGTTTTCATTTGAAGACCGAGAAGGGTCTGTATCAGCAAGTGTTCTCAGGGCTCCAAGCCAAAACAGCTTTGTGTTAGTATGAAATAACTAATTTTTTTTCTTTTACTGTTTCAAAAGTCAAACCAATAAAGAGAACTTCTGATGTCAAATTGAATATGGATTATATTTTGGAAATCTCTCTTCTGGTACATCCTTCACTGAATGGCAATTCATATACTATGGAAAAAAGTTGTCAGTAAGTATCAGAAAACTCAGAGGCACTTGTTCGCCAGTCAAGAGTGTGAGGAATTTGAACAAGTAGCAGAGATTTTCACAATGGATTTAATAACTAACAATTTGGTGCAAATTGAAATCAAATGTGTTCCATCTACAGGATGTTTATCATTGATTTTTTTCCTCTTTCATTTCAATAATAAGATGTTAAAATTCTGTTTGAAATAACTTTAGATACTGAAGAGCTCATCTGTGGGTTTTTTCTTTTTCTAAAGAGCTCATGTAAACGAAATAAAACAGAAATGTCTGTGTCAGCAACTCTTCAGTTTACATTTTACTACCTGATCACTCATGGACAGAACAAAAAGCAGTGTTGCAGTCCATGTATTCAGACTTCACGGATATTTGAAGTTTGCACTAAAATTTTCCCATGCCATCAGTGAAAGTCTGGGCAAGAGCATCCTTGGCTAATTGGAAAAATTCTCACATCCCTCAGTGCTAGGCCATCTGCATTGGGTGGAAAAGGTGGGCCTTGTTTATCATAAGTAATATTAACAAATCCAGCTCATCCAAAAGCCTCAATTTGAATTCAAAGAAGAAGGTTTTTTTAATTTCTTTGCCTTCATTTTAGTGAAAATGTCTTTAAACTACTATTATAAATATCAAGTAATCACATTGCTTTACAAATTAGGACATAAAAAAAGAAAAGAAAGATGCATAAGCCCACCAACCTAAAAAATATTATTATTAGCATTTTTATATTTTTCTAGGGGAAATTTTCCTTAGTTTCTTGTCATTTACAAATTCATTGTATATATCAATTTTACATTCTGCTTACAAGAACACTTTCTCATAAGGATTACTACTGCTGCAAGCTTCATAATCATTTTGAATGACCACGGTATATTTCAAATTTAATATAGGATAATTTTCTTACTTCTCTTTGGTCATTTATGTTACTTTTTTATATAAAGAGAGAGGAACAGTGAGAGAGAGAGAGAGAGAGAGACAACTTTTGTTTAGTTTTTCATGCGGCTTTTGTTGCTCCCAGACTTCATTGTATATGCAGTGCTGGGGTTCGAACTTGCATATTCGTACGTGTCAAGCAAGCGCTGTAACTGCCGAGCCACTGCTCCAACCCATTTATGTTTTTTTTTTTTTAAAGAGAGAGGGACAGTGAGAGGCAGAGAAAGAGAGAGACAACTTTATTTAGTTTTTCACATGGCCTTCGTTGCTCCAACACTCAGTTGTGTACGTGGTGCTGGGGTTTGAACCCAGGTCCTCGTGCTTGCCAGGCAAGCGCCGAACCTGTTGAGCCACCGCTCCAACCCCCTACCCATTTATGTTATTTTTAATACCATAATGTGTTATTGAAAATGCTGCATTAAAAAAAATCATACATCGCATACTGTAGTTTAGATTCCTTCTTTAGGTTATATTTTCCAAGATTAAATTACTGGGTCAGAGGCTGTGAATACAGTAATGGCTGTTTATTTGTACTGCCTTCTTGTTTTCAAAAATAGTTATAAAAATACACTCCTGCTAGAAATATTTGAAAAATATTTATTAAAAATTTAGGATGGGGGCTGGAGCAGTGGCTCAGTGGTTATGGTGCTTGCTTTGCACGCACAAGTACGTGGGTTCAAACCCCTGCACCACGTGCACAACTAACTAAGTGTCAGAGCAAAGAAGGCCACATGAAAAACTAAATAAAATTGCTTCTCTCTTTCTCTCTCTCTCACTGTCCCTCTCTCTTAAAAAAAATCATAATGGCAGAGGGAATATGGCACTCAGTATGCAGATAGGTGGGAGCCACTTGAATTCCAATGTCTATAATAACATTTCTTTCCCACAGAATATTCCTAGATATATCTAACCCCGTTCTTGCTTGCTTGCTTTCTTTTCTTTTTAAGGAGAGAGAGGAGAGAGAGAGAGAGAGAGAGAGAGAGAGAGAAAATAATTTTTTTTAGTTATTTCATCTGGTTTTTGTTTTTCTCACAGTTGTATGTGTGGTGCTGAGATTCAAACCCCAGGTCCTCGTGCATGCCAGGCAGACAACTCTACTACTGAGTCATCTCCCCTACACGTTCCCACTTCTTTATCCTATAATTTAGGATTTCACCCTAAAGATTTGGGAGGGGACACAAACACACAGACCATAGACCTCACTTGCCAGTTTATTAGAGATTCACTTTACACAGAAGTATATTCAAAATTCTGTGTTAAAACAAACAACTGTTTAAATTTGTCCAAGTTTCCCAAACATACCTCCCACTGAGAATCCTCATTTTTTATGGTACTTGGCTTTGTCTTGGAGACAAGATGCCACAATCTATGCAGTTAAGAGACACCCAGGAACACCCTCTTCCCAATCCAAATCTTTTCTAGAAAATTCCTGCCACAAAAGGATGAGAGGACTAATCTAAGGGACCTTTAAAAGTGTCTGCACATTAAAAGATCAGGATTAGCCCAGAATTGGACTCCTAGCCCCAAGTTTTCAGATTCCCACAGGAAACTGGGGAGGACCAAAAAGGAGAGAATTACATGCTCAGAAATTGAGTTCTTCTCCCTCTTTTTTTTTTCTCTCTTGTTTAGATTTTTCCTGATTTAGCTGATTTTTGTTGTTGTTGTTGTTTTTGCAATGAAGCTGCTGTTGTATCACAAATAGGAGCATAATCACAGAAAAGAGGAAAGGTCTAGGATAACAGCAACTTTGACAGAATATGCCACATGAACTTGACACCCGGTGAATAACACCGAATGTGCCAGTTTTTATTAATAGTAGTGTCAGCTACACTTGTTCCTGATTAATGAAAGGGTTAAGCACTTTCCTTAAGAGATAAATTGGCAGTTTCTTAGAATTTTCTTTCCATTTGATATTACCCCAACATCAGATAAATACTATTTTCAGGTAGCAATCTTAAATCACTTAACAAAGAGTCTTTGAGGCTTATAACACAAATAGACACAGTCACTTAATAAAAGGCAACGGAATGAACTGTAATGAACAAAAACATATAGACAAGTCATAGGCCACTAAGAGCAGAAAACAGAAAATGATAGCAGATGGAACAACTCTGAGTTCACCCAGAAGAACAAAACAGAAGACCCACTAAACAATTGCTATTTTTCATGAGGTTGTACTACAGGAAATTCTGCAACTCTAATATTTTTAACATTCAACTTGAAATAACATTCAAACCTAAAATAAAGACTTCCTGGCCCATCAAAGGGATACTATGAAAAATATTATTTGGCCACGTAAATAAAAACCCTGTCATTAAAAATTTCAACTTTATCATGCCACTCATTGACAAATGACCTAAATGATAAAAAATAAAATTAAAGGACAGAGTCCAAATAGTTCTAAGCAATATTAATAGTTAAAAATGTGGACTCATACCATATGACCCTGCTATTCCACTCCTGGGTATCTTTCCACGGGATTTAGAATCAGCACATTATAGTGACACAGCAATATTTATGTTCATAGCAGCTCAATTTACTATTGCTAGGCTATGAAACAACCCAGATGTCCCTCACTGGATGAATGGATCCAAAAACTGTGGTACATTTATACCATGGACTTTTACACAGCCATTAGAAACAACGATATTGCAGCCTTTGAAGGTAAATGGATGGCTATGGAAGAGATCATGCTGAATAAAATCAGCTTAACCCAGAGAACTAATGGTCAATTGTCTCCACTCATCTGTGGAGGTTGGGACTAGACCCTGGCCAGTGAGAAAGTTGGTCTATAATCATGTGTTAAATCCAGATAAGATATAATGCTATACAACATAATCCTTTTTTAGAGATATTGTGGGAAGGGGAAGGGAGGGATAAGGGTGGGTAATTGGGGGGGCACTCCTGGGGGGTAACTGTAATATCCAGAATCTATACACATTTTATATTATTTTGTTAAAAACTTGTACGATTGTTCAAAAATAAAAAAAAAATGTGGACTCATACACCAGAATGATATGTTTTCAAATCCTGATCCCACACTCCTTATAAAAATGTCAGGCTCTGTAAATAACACTTGCTTTAACATTCAGTTTCTTCATATATAAAACATTACTTACTTGAAAGAGCTTTTGTGAGGATTAAATGAGATAATGCAGATGAAATATTTAGCACAATGTCTTGAAATAACTAAATACTCCAAAAGTGCCATTTTAACAGTACTATGAATTTTATTTGAGAGGCTGAATAACAAAGTACAGCACTGATTTAAAATGAGACTTTACCTAAGTAAAAGCTACAGAAAAGAACTATAGAATTACGTTTTGGACTGTGGCCCAGAGAAACCGAGTGGCTTTCTGAACTTGTAGAATCCAAGAGTTTTAATTCCTAATCTGGGGGCACTTGACATGATTTAGCACTCTCAAGCCTCTGGGTGTTGGAACTGTGTTAGACCTGACTTCTCTCCACAGGAGCAATTTCATCAGTGTCATCTCAGAGCCATTCTTAAGACAGCAAGGCTGGATCACCAATATATAATAAGATCTTTAATGAAATCAGTCCTCCAGGATTAAAGTGTTATTTCTCAATTTTCTCACACCAGACTTAAGCTGAGAAGGGACTACCACAGGACAGCGAAGGAAAAGTTGGCATAACAGGCTAATGGGGAAGTGCCACCAGAGAAATGGCCGTGCCTTATTAAAACAAGATTTTTTTTAAATTTTCTCTTTGATTACTGACTTTTTGGAATTTGTGACAAAAGTTAAAGCAGATTTTAGTCTGCACTGGCTAATTTTCCTTTACAAGTGTTTCTCCCTTGTTTAAAAATATATCAGGAGGGAGCCGGCATGCACCTGTAATTCCAGGGACTCAGGAGGCAGAGGTAGGAGGATCCCAAGCACGAGGTCAGTCTCAGTAATTTTTTAAGACTTAGTCTCAACAGATAAATAAAATGCACTGAGGCTGAGGGTGGGGTGTAGTTCAGTGGTAGAGTGCCTCTGGGTTCAATCACCAGTACTGGGAAAAAAAAGTCAGAAGAACCAAGACAGCATTGTTAACAGTTTCAAATCATTAAACATAAGCAAAAGATCATACCTTTCCTCCACATGAATTTTGGATAACATAAACAAGTGAAGATAAAGCATCTCTTTTCAACAGTAACAGTATTCAGTGAGAAGGACCCATGAAAAGTTTGCTCTACTAAACTACACCAAAGATCAGCAATGGGTCTGGGTGAAAAGCCTGTATCCTGTTTTCTGAGATCTCACAGCTGATGGTATATTTCTGCCATTATTGTGATGACCTGGGATCGCATATGCTATTTATTCCATCTCTCCTTGAAATTGAAAACTTTGATGCAAAAGCCATCATCGATACAGGAGGAGCCAACTGCATCATTAATCTGGAATCTAGATATATAAGAGGAGACCTGGCACCAGGAACATAGGAATGCGGAGCATGTAAATCCCTAAAAAAAACTTTAAAAAAAACCCTGATCTTACAGCATATTTTAAGAAGTGAAATCATAAGAATAGGCTGGGAAAATTTTAATAAACTAATCTTCACCTAAGTTGTTCTACATCATTTATTCATGGGAATTCCAAAAATGGTGATTCTTAAAAATGAGTTTCACATATGGGATAGAAAGGTGGAAAGAGGAAAGAGGAAATAAAACAGATATGCAGGACCTCAAACAAGGGATGTTCTTATTGAGTAAAAGCAAGGGAATATAGAACATTGGGAGAATCTCTAAAGAAAAAGACTATAAGGGCCTCAAATTAACAGGCTTATGTAATAGGAACAAGTTCATGGGAAACATTTCCCATTGTCCTGGAATTGATGACCAGCTCCAAAGGTGAGACCAGATAGGCATTGATTACCTTGTGTTCTAAAAAGAACTGTCAACATTTAATTCAGGGCTAATAAAGAAATGGACACATTAGTACTGTTGCAATGGCCACCCTAAATCTTAAAATCAGAAGGCTGAGGTATGGGGAGTAGCCTGTATTCCTCCTACTTTGCTGGGCAATATTGTGAGAGCTGAGAGACTTCCTAGAAATAGCATCCTGGTTGTCTTCTCAGTGCCTTCCCAATTCTGCGGGCTGCCAGTAAAAGGAGACCCTAGTAACTGGGTTTATCAGTTAGCAAGAAGTAAAGGAAACATGAAAGAATGTCAAAACTGTCCAACGCGAGCCAGATTCTACATCAGGGAACCATACTTTGAGGAATTCCCACAGAAACCTCTCTAAGAATACATATGTTTATTCCATAGGAAAGCCAGGCAAGGGCTCCTGCCATATGGATCCCCTATCTCCTCTTAAAACCTACAGTGTAATACTGTGTGATGAGTGTCCCAGATCTGGCCTCCTCATGGGACTCTTGTCTTTTATTCCTGATCCTAAATGTCTGTCCCAATACCAAAAGAGTTAGAACTTCAGAGAGGATAAGAAAAGAACTTTCCTTCTCGTTCAAAGCAGTTCCCTTAAATTTAGGATCAAAATTGAACTGGGGGTGGCGGGGCTGGAGTGGTGGCTAAGTGGTTACAGCACTTTCCCAGCATGCGCAAGTACACGGGTTCAGCATCCACATACACAACTAAGTGTTGGAGCAACAAAGGCCATGTGAAGAACTAAATAATAATTGATTCTCTCTCTCTCTCTCTCTCTCACTGTCCTTCTCTCTTAAAAAAAAACTGAAACGGGGAAAGGACAGGAGATAAGATGAGAGTTTCAGAAGATATTGGATCAACAAAAAATTACACCAGAAAACTGCTTGAGCTTATAAACAGATTTAACATAGTGGCAGGCTACAAGATGAACATGCATAAATTAATAGTTTTCCTATACACTAACAATAATAGGATAGAAGAAGAAATCAGGAAATCCGTCCCATTCGCAATATCCTCAAAAAGAATAAAATACTTGGGAATTAATCCAACAAAGGAAGTAAAAGACCTCTGTAACAAAAGTTATCAAACACTGAAAACAGAAATTGAAGAAGACCTAAGAGGATGGAAAATTGTTCTACAGTCTTGGTTAGGCAGAATTAATATAATTAAAATGGCCATTCTGCCAAAAGCACTATACAGATTCAATGCAAATACCATCAAGGTTCCAATATCATTCTTTACAGATATAGGAAAAGCAATTCTCAAATTCATTTGGAAAAAACAAGAAATCCAGAATAGCCAAAACATTACTAAGCAAGAAACAGTTGGTTTTGCAATACCTGATCTAAAATTATACTCTAGAGCCGTAGTAACAAAACATCATGGTACTGGTATCAAAAGCAACAAAGAGGGACTGGAGTGGTAGCTCAGCCGTTATGGCACTTGCCTGGCATGCGTGAGAACATGGGTCCGAACCCCAGCATCAAGTATGCAATGAAGTGTAAGAGCTACAAAAGCCACATGAAAAACTAAATAAAATTTATTCCCCGCCCCTATCTCTCTCTCACTGTTCCTCTTTCTTAAAAAAAAAAAAAAAAAAAAAAAAGGAATGAATACCAATGGAATAGAATAGAAAACTCTAAGACAAACCCACGAACCTTTAAACATCTGGTATTTGACAGAGGGTCAAAATGTAACATGGAGGAGAGACAAACTGTTCAATAAATGGTGCTGGACATACTGAACAGCCATCTATAAGAAGTTGCAGTTAGATCCTTACCTCTCATCTTGCCCAAAAATCAAATCAAAATAGAACAAGTAACTAGGAATTAAACCAGCTACCATACAACTGTTAGAAGAAAAATTAGGAGCGGCACTCCAGCACGTAGAAGTTGGCAAAGACTTACTCAGCAAGACTCCCAAAGTGAAAGTATTAAAGTCATGAATTAATGAGTGGGATTTCATTAAATTAAAAATCTTTTACTCAGTCAAGGAATTTGTCAAAAGTGTCAGAAGAGAACCTACAAATGGGAGATTATCACGGCCTAAGATTCCACCAACAGGAATATCCAAAATTTACAAAGAACTCAAAAACTTAGTATCAAAAACACAAACAATCCAATCAAAAAATAGGCCAAAGAGCTAAACATAAACTTCTCAACAGAGGAACTCACGCAAGCCAATGAACACATGAGAAAGTGTTCTAAATCACTAGTAATAAGAAAAATGAAAATGAAAACTACATTAAGATTTCACCTCACTCTAGTCAGATTGCCAAGGATGAAGAATATAAACAGTAACAAATGCTGGAGGGGTTGTGGGGAGATAGGAACAATAGCACATTGTTGGTGGAACTGAAGACTGGTATAGCCATACTGGAAAGCAGTTTAGAGACTCCCCCCAATATTAGGGTTGAACCCACATATGACCCACCTATCCTTCTTCTGGGTATTTTCCCAGAGGAGTTAGAAGGAGCACATTACAGAGACACAGCAAAATCCATGTTCAGAGCAGCTCAATTTACAATAGCTAAATTATGGAATCAATTCAGATGCCTGTCACTGGGATTAATACACACTCTCACACACAAATATGTACACACACATACACAACGGAGTTCTACTCAGCTATTAGGAATAGCAATATTATAGCCTTTGAAGGTAAATGGATGGCAATGGAAGAAATCTTGCTGAGCAAAATTTGCAATACTCAAAGGTCAAATGTTTTATGTCATTGGTGGAGGCTAGAACAAAACCCAGGCTTGGGTGGAAGGTAGTCAAGCTCTTGTACTAGACCTACCAAAGGTGTGGCAACACTTAATCTAGGGGAATTATGGATGTATGGGGGGAGGGTGGGGGAAGGCAGAGGGAAAGGGAGAGGAAGGGAATATAGGAAGGGATCTAGGGAGACAATCAACAATTTAACATACTCTTTACCACCACCCCCAGAAGCTAAATAATACTTATGCAATCATTTAATTATGGAAAATTCACAACAATATATGTGTGTGTGTGTGTATATATAAAAATATATATATTCATAACTGTTATGGGGGAAATATAGAAGAATCAAGAGACTGGGATGTGGGCAATGTGGGGGTGACTCTGGATTAGGATCAAATGCAAACTTTTCTGCATTTATGTTTATATAACAACTTAACTCAATAATAAAAATAATTATAATAATAATAAAAACAACAAATTTTGGGGGTGGAGAGGTGGATCAGTGGTAGAGCACTAGCCTGGCACATACTAAGACCCGAGTTTAAACCCCAGCACCACTTACACAACTAAGTGTTGGAAAAACAAAAATCAGAAGAAACAAATAAAATTGACTCTCAAAAAAAAAAAGGAAGCTATTGAATCAAGTATTCAATAACTGAGCATGACCAAAAGAAGTGTGGAATTTGACTGAAATAACAGCATAGCAGATGCTTGCAGAGCGTTTATTATGTACTAGGCATGGTTTTAATTGATTTAAAGAATTTATTGTATCCTCATCTCAGTCCTTTGAAGTAAGAACACTATCATTTGAGTTTGGTAGATGTGGAACGATGCACACAAGTTGAAGTCACTTTCCTAGGGTGACAGGAGATGACTGTCTCCTGTTAGAATCAGGCGGCTCAGATGCTCATTACTGACACCACATTTTTCAAACTCTTGCAATTAGAAGCTGTAAGAGAAGCGTAAAAATGTGGTTTAAGGAGACATTTGGAAAAACAGAGCCATTTCCTGTCCTTGTCCCACAGAGTTCAACTGCACAATAAACTAGTTGCACATACATATGAGAGGCATGATAAATGTTTACTGAATGAGTTAATTCTGAAGAGACCAGGAATCCCTTCTCAACATGCTGAGAAGCTCTGATATTTCCAGATGCTAGAGAACAACAACACTAGCTTTATCCTTTGTATCACACTACTGGAAAATATAAAGAAAAATGTAAACACTCATTTCCTCTTTAAGATTTCTAAAAAGAAATCAAGTTAATTTGCCTACTTTTCTATTGACAAGCCAGTGTTCATCACTAATCAGGACAGGACTGCTTGACTCGGAAGAATGGGCCAGTTCCTAAGTATGAAAGTGTGTTTGGGAGGCTGAGGTAGGAGGATTCCAAGTTCAAGGCCAGCCTCAGCAATTTAGCAAGACCCTAAGCAACTTAGTGAGTCCCTGTATCAATACAAAAAATAGAAAGGGTTGGGGATATGGTTCATGGGTTGAGCACCCCTGGATTCAATCCCTGATACCATAAAAAATGTTCTTTTTCCAATATTTAAAATTAGATACAATGAATTAAATTCCAGCACTTTTATATACAGGGAAGCATCCCCCAAAGCCTCTGAATACTAATTCATTGAATTTTTTTTTTCCAAACCCCAGTGGCTCTGTAACAGAATCACAGAAAAGCAGAGTCTTCTGAAAGACTCTGCCTGCCATTTCCCTGGTCACTGCAGGTAATCTCTCTATTGAATTTAGCTAAGATGAGTGAAGTTTTAATTGCTTGATCTTTCCTTTAATCACCATTTCTGAGCCTCAATGTGTGGCTTCTCTTCCGTCTCTTATTGTTGATGCTTTTCTCCTCTCCCCATAATCTAAAAATAAATACACATAAAACCTGAAGCTTCTCCGTCTCAGGTTATTTGTTTGCCCTCTTATTAACTGGGGAGCTTGTACTTCCTTTCGCCTCGCTCTTGTTTCAAATGTGTTATGAAAGGTTTTTCTTTCTCCTTGGCGACCTACTCTAATTGGAACTCATTTTGTGTCTTGGCCTTTCTGACCGCCCCGCAGGCTTCTGCTGTTCCCTTGCTCTCGTCCTTGGTGATCTGCCCTTGTTCTATTCAGCAGATAATTGCTTTTGCATTTCAGATCTTAAAAACAGACTACGCTTTGCAGATGGTGGACTCCTACGGTTTCCTTATCGTGCTTTTCATCTGTGTGGTTACCCCTGTGCCTCGCCTTTCATACGCTCTTCCTTTTTTCACGTTTAAAATAATTCCCAGAACTCGCTTGCATCACTTTTCCTCTGAGAGTCGGTGTGCACCGGACAAACCCCTCAAACATGCTAGGCTCAGTCGTGCGTGTGTTTCATCCCTCTCTGAATCCTGCTTCTTTGCTCCTTCTCCTTCCTTAGTATTCTGTCATTTCCCCAGCACCAACGACTGAGTACTATAATTACTCTACTTGCAGGTATTGAATTACTGGTTTCCTGGTTGCCTCTTTCATCTCAGACCAATGCTATAACTTCAAACAATATTATTCCCATTGCGAGGAGCCCAAGAAAATAAACCTAGAGCTCTATAATCCAGAACATTCTTTTCCCAATGGCTGCATTTTTCTATAGTCTGGTTATTTTCTCACATAAAGGTTCTTTCTCTAAGAAAGAATCTCCTTTCTTCTAGTTCAGCTAATCGTTTTATTTTTATTTACATATTTATAAGTAACTTCAGGCATACAGCACTTTCAGAGCAATAAAGACAACCAAAATCAAAACATGGTCTTTGCCCCAAGAGCTTACAGTCTATTTTCATATTTTCAGTATTTTTCAGAACTGCCCTAAATGAGTCCTTTAGGAGAAAGCTTGAATACACAATAGTAATTGCAATATCTGCAGAACCCAGACAACTCAGAAATAAATTCATTTTATCCCAGACATAGCTATTAGGGCTGTGAATATGTAAATAGGCCCCGGCCTTTCACACCTGAATGAATGGATTACAGCCTGTAGAAAACTGGTTGGTTTGAGAGATTTAATTAAGACAGGAATGCAAGAGTTTTCTTGGGACAAACAGGATTACAGCATTTCATAGATAATATGCAAAAATTTATGAACATGTTATGTCACCAAACTTAACATTAGTTGGTTGAAGTTTCTTGCTGTGACTTGATGACTTTTTGAGTATAGTATTAAGCAAAACTTGTGATAGTGCTGAAATTCTTTGCAGATGGGAGTGGTAGGACGTGAATCAGGAATCTCTGAATAAACAAGCAATCCAAAGCTAGGTGTTACATACCCAATTTTATTACCACAAATTTAACTGACACTTCTCACAAGTATAAATATCTTCAAAGATGATCACCTCAAATATATGCATTAAGACTAAGAGAAGTAAGAACTGCAGGCTCCCTGAGGGTAGGGAATATTTTCTATTTCATTATAAACTAGATTTTGGTCACAGTTTGATGCCTCCCCCTCTCTCCTCTCATGCAATTCTCATGGAATCTGTGACCTCGTGGATAACTGGTACCACTTGACAGTCTTATGTGCTCTCAGACCCCCTTGAAAATCCTAGCATGAAACTCAGGCTGCCCTGGGGCACTCCAATTACATCTCTGTTTTTATGACAAGACTATGAATTCTTTGATGGCGTCTTTGATCCCTGTATCCCCAGGGCATTGCACAGAAGCTGACAGAAAATAGGTTTTTTAATAAACGTGGGTTGATTGAATAAATGAATTAAGGGACAGATAGATAGATGGAATTAATTGAACTGAACTAATCATAAATGGTAATTTTATGTTCTAAGCATAATCACTGTTCACTCTAACTCTCTCAGGAAATCTATTCATGTTCTTCGTTTCTTTTCTCCCTAAATACGCAGGCATCAATTGAATGATTCTAAAGGGTGCTGCACTGATTAGAAGTCCTATTTTTGCTACCCAAAATAGAAGTTTTTAAAGTGTGTCTGTGTCACCAAATATTTTATTGAACACTGTGAGCCACTGCCTCATTATGAAAGATGAAAAATAAAAGATGGGCAACTTAAGTGCTTGATTTTGTAGTGATTTTCCAGATAGTGTTACTGTCTTTCATATGAACATATCTTCCATCCAAAGAGAAACATCTTTCAAATCACTCTGAAACATTTTAAAGTATTTCAGAGGTGAAAGGAGGAATCCTTTCATTCTACTTTGCATCCGGAGAGCATTAATTCTGTTTGTACTAACAGTAAGCTTATTAATAGCATTTTGCAATGTCCCCACATTGTGCCAGGCGTGAAATAAAAGAGAAGAGAAAAAAGAGTGAGGTTCAAACCTCACAGAACTAAAAAACTCAGTGATCCTGGATGGCTTGATGACATTCTAGTGGTTCCCAGACCTTTAGGAGCAGGTAGAGTATCAGTCCCTCTCTTCTCTGCACCTCCCTGCCCAATGCCTTTGGTTCACTCTTTCCTGAGCTCTGTGCTCTCTGCATGAGTCACTGCTTCCAGCCTGCTGCCCTCTGGCCCACACCAAGTCTTGCATAAAAGGGAAAATTAAGCTCTCATTCAATAAGTAAGTATTGAGTAACTGTTGAGGTTGGATTCAGCATGTTAGCGGCATGAGGCAGTTTTTCATCAGTCTTGTAATGTCTTCCTGTCAAGCTAAGGATGGGAAGGCAGTTGGGGAAGATCTGGAAATAGGAGCGTGTCAGGAAGAACACAGCTGAAGTCAGAAACCAGAATCAACTACTAAAAACAATTAAATCAGAATTTTTTTGCACAGAAAATCATTCATGCTTTTCTTTTCCTTAAAAGAAAAATTACAATAGACTCACAAATTTATGCTAAGACAGAGATAGATGGTTTTAAAAAAAAAAAAGAAAGAAAAAGACAGGTTTTCCATTTTTCCCCCTTGGGGCATACACATGAAATTCCTTGTCCAAAGCCAATGGTATTCAGAATGCGTCAAGTTGGTTTTGGTTGCAAAATTCTAATTGGCAAAATAAAGGCCATTATAGAAATAAAAAGGCATTTATAGGCTGATATTTGAGATAACTGAATCATAGTTAAATCTACCTATCTCTCCCCACCTCTATACATACCTCCATTTTACTCACCAACTATATAATTTTCTTCTTAAATGTAGGACATGGTGTCCTTCTGATTATTAAGAAATTAAAACTTACAGAAGTGACTTGGTGTTTTGCAAAGGCAATTCACCAGTCTTCAACGAATGAAGCAGTGACCTGCGGCAAAGTGTCAGGCTTTAGCATAAGACCTGTGTGCCACAGTAGGGAAAAGGACCTTGCTTTAAACCATAGGTTACCATGGATTCATTCTCATCAACGTGTCATCCACAACTCTCCTGAGTCCTCCCATGGGAAACAGAAAATGCAGATTAAATAAAAACAGTTTCTGACTTCCTTTAAATACATTTCCAAAACTTAAAAAAACGGTCAGATTTTTGGGGTCTGCTCTAACTCTAAACACAGTGTATGTGAAGTGAGAAAGAAAACTTTATTTGCAACTTCCAAACTACAAGATGAGCGTATTCACAAATTTAGTGGTGATGCTGCAACTTCCCCAGAAGGTTCTGGTTGGAATCCTGCCCACCACATCAGCTGCTGGAATTGCCAATCAGCCAAGGCAGGAAGACACCTCGGTGAAATAATTATCTCTTCCATTGCTACATTATTGGCACAATGGACAATCTGGATGATAAGGACATCAACATGGGGCCACAGAAGAAATTAATCTTTCAGAAATTATTTCCTCTTATAATATTCCAAGATGGTAGAATAGTATCAGGATGCTGCGCATAGCTAGTGATAAGTTAAACTTAGCATTTCTATTTCTGGATGTGAATTGATGTCCATCCAGTATAATCACTTATCTAATTCTCATGTTGCCGAGACAAACTTGTGGACAGTTCTGTGGGTCAATTACACAAAGGAGATACTTAAGACACACCTATTCTCAAGGAGGAAAGTCACCATGAAAATATATTTAAGTAAATAAATAACTTTTGTAATTTTGGGTGAGAGCAGATGCTTACAGACATGGTAATCAAATACAATTTTAATAATGTGATACAATCTGGATTGGACCTTCAAAGACCAGAACTTCACTGTTTATGGATGTAGGGAATGGAGAATCAAGCAGTTGATATAGGGAAAGTTATTATATGGCTATTTTGTATTTGTGAAATAGGACAAAATGATGGCTGTTTATATTTCTTTATTCTTCGACTTTATCACTGTCTTTTTCCCTCTTCAGATTCTGCCTCTTCTCCGAAACTCTAAGTATGATTGCCCAACTGAAAGATACTAAGTTAACTTAATACAAACAGAGAAGAGAACGGAAAAGTAAATTCCAGAAACTATAGGAGCAGAGAAGTACGTTCTTTTCAGAGGCTTTGAACTGGAAGCAGGGCAGTGTGAAGCTGTGGGTAGGAGACTGTGTTCTCACCCCAAGTGCTGAGCTGGTTTCTCTCTATTTTCAGAGGAATAAGCTGAGCCTCTGAAAAGTAAAAAGTTAAGGTCACCCATCTGGTGAGTACCAAGACTCAAGCACAGGTCCATCTGATTCCAGCTCTGTGATCTTCCCCATAGCCAACGACCTCCCTGTGCGTGTGTGTGCATGTGTGTGTGGGGTGGGGGTGGGGGGAAGGCGGTGTGTGATAGTGCTGTGGCTGGAGCTTAGGTGACAGGGGAGCCGGAGGATGAGTGCGAAGGGGTCAGTTGACAGCAAAGGGCCAGAATATCTTCATAGGAGCACAAAAGGAAGTATTTCCAGGAGCAAGCAAAGTAATTGAGCTTCCTTCAGCATCCTTGGAAAGGAAGGGATTAAGGTGCTCAGGATTAGCAACAGGAAATGGTATCCAAAAATGGTATATATTTAAGTCATATAATAGAGGAACCAAAGGAAGATTCCTGGGATTTTCATGGCATATAAGCTTTTTGGATT
The DNA here is from genome assembly GCA_004027875.1 of Aplodontia rufa. Classification (NCBI taxonomy): domain Eukaryota; kingdom Metazoa; phylum Chordata; class Mammalia; order Rodentia; family Aplodontiidae; genus Aplodontia; species Aplodontia rufa. The sequence goes on from PVKS010001702.1 coordinate 88,229, forward strand.
CACATGTGAAAGCTTAGAGTAAGGATCCCCTGGTGGGTCATCCTAGGCTCAGTGATGTTGCTTCTCAGATGCAGACTGTGCTTCCACATGCCTTGGCACCCTCTGCTGCCTGGAGAGGTCTCAAGGCTATCAATCTGGGCCTGATCTTCCAGTTAAAAAAACAGGAGACTAGCACCTGCCCAGAGTTGGAGCAGCAAACATAAAAAGCACACTAGTGCTAAAATAAAGTCTTCTCTTTTATGTAATCAGGAGAATCAGGGAAGGAAGTGAGTAAAAGACTCCAGAAAATTATTACTACGACGATCTGAAACTCTTTGTAAAAGCTATAAACAAAAGGCATAAATATACCTAGGATATTTTCCCCCTAATATTTATATGAAATTTTAAAACTCTCTCTTAGGAATCTGGAAAGTAGCCTTTGCCATAAAACTGCTTCATTTCCATATCAACAATTATTGTCTCTCTAATAAGAAGAAAAGAAAATATTTGAACATGTTCTGGTGATGTTTATTTCTTCATTCTTTACCTGTCATCTTCAAGCTCATCTCTGGTGATTAAATGATTTAACTCTGCTCATGGCAAAGGTTCGATGTGCCTTTTATTTAAACTGAGAATTCAGTGCTTAAAAGGAGACCTAAGCAAAACATTTTACAGACTATTCCTGAGAGAGCTCAGAATTAAATTGTTAAATGTTCTACTATAATGAAATTTTGTGTAATCAGCAGGGAAGTAGCTGTTGGCCATTTATCAGTTTTCCTAGCTGCATTTTTTATGCGTGGAAAGCATAATTAGAAGCCTCCACAGGTGGAAAGCCTTATATAATAATAGCACATTTTATCAGAATGGTGCTCTTTAACTTGGAAATTTTAGAGCATTTTACAGAGATGGTCTATTAACAATAATAGCTATCACATTTTCATATATTTTAATCTGAACTGTAGGTAGAAAAGAGAAGGCACTTACAGAATTAACTTGACTTACCTAGATGTTATACTCATGATCTCAGTTACTTCTAAATATGTGTAAATAGATCAACAATTAGATTTTATGTACTACAAAGTAGTCCATGGATGGAAAAGTGTTCACTGTATAAAGTGTCAGGAATAATTAGAGCTATTTTATATTTTCAAAGTGCTTTTCTGGTCTCCAGAGGTATTTATGCACGGTCCATCTTTCAGTCTTTACCACAGTTCTCTCCTCGTTTTAGAGATGAGGCAAGTCACATCCAGAATATCAGTGCTTTCCTATCTGGTGACTGTCACTCAACCTTCTGAGTCCAGGGACTGCTACCACGCAGAGCTAACAGTGGGGCTTCCCCATGGAATTGCTGGGGATGGAAAGGTTCTTAGTTTTGAGCCATAGTTTCCACATCTGTAAAATGAGACAGTAACTAATCCACTTTAGTCTAAATTCCACTCTAATTAGGAGAAAAGGAGCCAAATTTTGCAACTTAAGCAAACCTTGTGCTTTGAGAGAGAAAAGAATTGTGACTTTTGTGGACAGGCTTATCATTTTATAAAAAATCCTGAAGATAGATGGCTGAGACTTTTCTCTCTTCTTTTCTCTTGCATCCTCCACTTCTTGTTAGTTTTTTATCCATAAGGCAGAGAAATAAACTTGACTCTGTCTGGTGGTATTTGAGAGCAATGTATTTGTATATCAGGGTTATATTTCTTAAACTTGGTTATAACCTACTGTGGTTTATGAAAATAATTGAGTGAGCTATACTAGCACTTCAAAAAATGAAATTGATAAAATACAACAGAAATATTAGAGTGTATCCTGATAAGAAAAGTCAACAAAATTTGGAAGAAATAAGTAAAAAGTTGGGCAGAAGGTCTTTCATTATAGTATGTGGGCATTACTGACCCAACCAAGAATTATTTAGGTAAATACTTAGTTCAACTCCCTGCTAATAAATAGTCACAGATTTGGGGAAGTTACATATACAATTTTACATTTCTAATAGAAATGCAAATCATTACTGTCCAATGGAAAAGATAATCTTAAATGCTACACTTGATTGTCCTGTAGCATAATATTCAGGTTTTTATCCAACCTAGCAACCTTAATATCTCTTTATTAAATGGCTTATAAATACCTACCTCTTCAATAAATCATTCAACTAACTTAACATCGTATTAGAACCCTCATTCACTAACAAGTTGAATGAAGTATTTGATGTATGTTCATTTTATTTTTGAACCAGGTATCAATCAGGGTTTTCCAGAGAAACATGACTAATATGATGTATAGAGTTACATTTAAGAAGAAATCCGTTTAGGCCATTGGTCCATGAACTTATGGAGCGTCAGTGGTCCCATGACTATCGACAAGCTGGAGAACCATGGAAACCAGTTGTGGAACTCAGCGCAAGTTCATAGCCTGAGACTGGGTGTGTGAGGGCGAGGAGGTGGGCTGTACTGGTGTAAGCCCTGGAGTGTGAAGGCTTCAGAACCAGGAACTCTGACACTCAGCTCTAGAGGGGACAGGGAGGCAGGCAGGGTGGGAGGAGAAAGAGAGAGACAATCTGAGAGAGGGAAGGAGACAGAACCCACTCTTACTTCATGTTTTTGTTCTATTAGGGCTCTCCAAAGAGAAAGCCTACATTGGCAAATCCACTCAATAATGAACCTTTTTGAATCTACTGAGTTGTCCACTGATTCAGCTGCTGTTCTTTCCCAGAAATACTCTCACACACACCAGGCATCCAGTTTTATCATATATCTAGGCAACCCTTAACCCAGTTAAGTTGAAATACAGAAATAACCATAATATATAAGAATCTTATTTTTCACTTTTTAAAATTGATAGTCCTATGGAATAAGTATTATTTTACACAACTTTGGTTTCAAAGTACGAATACAATGGCACACTGTGAATGGTATTTCTTTTTCTTTTTTTTTTTTTTTAAAGAGAGAGGGACAGTGAGAGAGACAGAGAAAGAGAGAAACAACTTTGAGTTTTTCACATGGCCTTTGTTGCTCCAACACTTAGTTGTGTACGTGGTGCTGGGGTTTGAACCCGGGTCCTCATGCTTGCCAGGCAAGCGCCGAAACCACTGAGCCACCGCTCCAGCCCCGGTATTTCTTATTGTGGATCTTGGTCAAGAGTTTGAGAGTCACTGAAATAGAAAATTTATCCAATGACCTCCTGAAATGCCTCTGCTTCTCCAATTCAAATGATCTTGCTTTAGGTTTCTGTTTATTTTTAAGCTTAAACTTCAACCAAACTATACTTTCTTTTATGTTTCTTTCAGAATTACCTTCAAGAAGTCCAAATCCTAGGAGTAATTTTTAAACTAACCAAAGTGTCAGAGGACTGATGGCAAATCTCCTCCTGGGTTGGAGAGTCCCCTGGGGTGTGAATTGGTAGTTAGGCCTGCAACAGCAGCCTGTCAGTTGCTGAAAGGACGCTCTGCTTCATGGCCAGCTGATTTGCAGGGAAAGGTTTGGAAAATGTCAGAAAAAGGGTAAAAGCATAGATATTACAAACCCAAAATAAATACAGTGGTGGCACGAGGCATTTATTGACTTAGCACAAAATATCATGTGGCATTTCACAATAACAGCAAGATAACTACATGGGATTCCAATTCATAAATAACTGGAATCCCAGAAATAAGGACAGAAAAATCAGGGTACAGCCGGGTTACATTAGAGCCACAGCAAGAGGCCTGCCTCAGAATTTTCTCATTCAGACATGGTTTTTATCTGCCTGTTGGCATCATTTTAACTTTGGCTTCTACAGAGGCCTTCGTCGTGGGTTCACCACTGGGAACAAAGTTTGATTCTCCACCAAACCAAGGGGGAATCAAAAAGGTTGGTGAAATTTTGATTGGCAAAAATAGGAAACCGTGTAGCTTTTTCAACTATAATTTCATTTTGAGAAGAATCTGCAATGGTTATGTTGTTACATTGATCTCCTGAAGGAGGAAAAAAATGAAAGAATTCTGACTGGTCATGTAGTGCATGCTTTAGAATGCTATGATTAAAAAGATTAAAAAGTGTTGCTTTTGTAGTTAGATGACATTTCAATTGAAATTTTGTTGTTACTCAAGGAGATGTCCTGATTCACATTTTTATATAGTGGCACAGAATGCCTATCCCCACAACAGGGCAGATTCCAAACCTGCAAACTTTGGGGTGGGTCAACTGGCCAGATATTCTTTGCAAAATTCTTCAGTGGCATAATTGTCCATGTGATTTGAAAACAATAAATGACACACTTGTCAAGGAAGAAAGTTTATTTGTTAGCAAAAAAAACCACTCTGATAATAGAACGACATGGTTCTCAGTGTGTGACAGAGAAGATAGCATTCGACACATCTGCGCTCTCACCACAGATGTGGTTGAATGCCACTGACAAGCTGTACGGTCTTTCATTGGTCAAATCAGCCTCCTCATTTTTCTTCAATTCAGAAAAATTGTACTAAATTCCGCAACAAAACAGATAATAATGAGAAGTGGTGAGATAATAAAGCAATGTTTTCTAAAGATTATAATATGCCAAAAATAGGAAACATTTTAATATAATGTATTTTAAAAATCATTATTTCCCAGAATTCTATGTTTTAGTTAATTTGTTTACGATTATAATAATTACAATATTAAAAGGATATCCATGCAAAAGTTCCTAGTATGACAATACCGTATAAAAGTTCAGCCAAATTCTTGATTTCTCAAGATTCATTAAAAATTGCACTGCTATTAAGGAGTGAAAAAGACTTAAGGGAAGCTATAATAAAATGTAAATCAAGCCAAAAACCTCTGCCTGTGATTCCCCAAACTCAAAAATTCTTAATGTATAAAATTGATAAAAACTGATGGGAAAATGGAATTACTTTTGAAAGGTGGGAGTTTTCACAGGTCAGAAAACATGAGATTGTATGAAATGGCTGAAGAACATTTGCGTGCACAGAATTTAACATAATATCTTTCATTACAAAAAAAATAAAAATTACACATTATATCCAATTTATTACCTAATGGCTTGGGAAAGAGACATGGACAGTTAGCCCGCTGACAAGCCACTTTAACTATGGAAGCAACCAATATAATGGAATTAATGCTCTCAGGTGGCAAGCAATGGCTTGGAACTTTATAACCTACAGAAACAACCAATTTTCTACTTCTCTGAAGACAGAGATTCCATTAGGTCAGCAAAGCATGACTTCCACAGATGCCCCACATCTCTGCTCTAATCACATGGGATCTGCCACATATTGATTTATGTATTGTAGAATGCTTCAATATAGAAACAGGGATATTTCATAGTGCCTGGCAAATATGGAATTTGGCAGAGTGACCCAGAGTCTGGTCCTTAGGTTTGCCATCAATTAATTGTAGTTTCCTGAGTAGTGAACAACCTTACTCTACTAAGTTTTAAAATGAGCAACGCTGACTTATAATGACATTTCCAATGCCAAGAAAGGATATACCTGAATACATTTGCATATAGTGGTTTGATCTAAAAGGGATTAAAATGCCAAGAATAAAAATAATTATTAAAAAAGCTGAAAAATTAATGTAGTAAATATGCCTATGAAAATAGTGGTGTTTAAAAGAACAATTTGACAACCATGATTGCAACTCTTTGAAAAAAAATAATTGATACACTAATAACAGCCAGGTTTTGTTCATTTCTTAAAGTAGAAGAAACAGTCTCTTTCAGAATAAAAGAACATTTTCTTTCATTCTTGCTCTTTATACAGATAAGAACCAAAACTACATTTCTTTAAAGGTATCTATCTCATAATAATTAATAATATTTATATAATTCCTTATGCATGACTGCAGAGAAGTCTTGGAACAAAGAACTGTATGAAGTGCATAACACATATTCACGTGCGTATTTTACATCGGGCATACTATAAATGCTTTATCTATTTTATATATGTCAAAAATAAAATTCCAAAACATGGACCTTGATTCCTTATAAACACTTAGCTTATAAATACTGGAAACACCAATTCAGCTCAAATCACATTCAAAAGTGAATAAGCTTTTATTTAGAAAAGACTTTTGTTATCAAACTGAATTATTAAAGTCACACTATATTTGATAATAACATATTTCAGGGACGCAGTGATGGCTAAACTTATTTACTTTCCGATATTTTTTACATTACCTCAAAGTCAGAATATGCCTGTTTCCATGGCAGAAATATTTGAAAATACCATACCAAGTTTCATTATTAACCCCAGTGAGATAAAGAGGTTCCACAATTATACAAGAATGTGTCAGTGGTCAGACGTGCCAAAAGGAATCCTTAATTTAATGACAACCAGCTTCTTACAGTTTATTTGTCTCTGAAGGTAGGAGAAAGGTCTTTCTTGTTTCATTGTTCCCCTTCTACAATAACCAGAAAGGATATCAATTATTTTTGCCAGACAGGCTGTCACTGCCCCTGGTAAGTAAATACAATTTTAGAAGGTTTCATCTGAAAGGAGGTAAAATATATGTCACTTTCCTAATCAGCTGTCAGGCATCTTTTATTCTAACATGTTTTCAGAGAGGAAGATAGAATTGCCATTTTAGAAAAGTGATGGAAACTTTGAGTGTTCTCTGAGAAAATTATTTAAGCAAAAGTGGACTTCAATTGGGACAAAATGTTCTTCCTCCCCCAAAGAAAAAGGAAGCAAAATGACTTAAAGGAAGTGTCTATTTTTACTCTTAGATGTGATACAAGTGGTAAGTGGTAAATCATTAAGCAAGCACCTGTGATTTGGTGAATAAATAAGTAAGAACCAAGAGGTCTTAATCAAGGGCTTTCTCATAGTTAACAACAGAAAGGGCAACCAATGGCGCCTCATGGTTTGCATCTGAGCAGTTACACTTTGAAAAGACAGGCTTGAACAGACTCTTGAGGGTCTTTCATGCCTTGCTAAAATGAAGAAAAAACAGATACAATCACAAAGCCCATTCAGGGTCTTTTTCTAGCCCCTATTTTTTACTGTATTATTTTCACATTTAAGAATAAAATGAATGGATGGATGTTCCTAAATGGATAAAGAAAATGTGGTATATATACACAATATACTTTATTCAGCCCTAAAGGAGAATGAAATTATGTCATTTGCAGAAAACCAGATAAAACTTGAAAACATTATGTTAAGTGAAATAAGTCAAACTCAGAAAGTCAAGGGTAGTATATTTTCTCTCACATATGGAAGCTAGAGAGGAGAAAAACAAAGAAAGGTGGTGGTGGGAGAAATCTCAAGAAATCTGAAGGGAGATCAGTAGAGCAGAGGAAAGGGACCAGGGGAAGGGAAGGAGAGGAGGGAGAGAGGAAGCGCTGTGGAATGATACTGGCCACACTATACTGCTACATCGTGTGCATGTACAAATGTGTAACAACACATCCCACCGTTACGTACAACTATAATGCACCAATTAAGAACAAATACTGAACTGATACCTAGAGACCACCCAATGAAGCAGAATAAACACAGAAGCTCATTAAATTGTTTCTTTTGATCCATCTTGACAGTAGAAAAATAATATTAATAAATAGTGCTTGGGGTAACTACAGCATTTGGTGATTTCAGCATATATTTAACAGAACCCCTCCCTCAGATTTTGGTCCATTTTGTCAACACAAAAGATAAGAAGCAAATGCAAAAAAAAGAAGTGTAAAAGAAGATGACGTGAAATTATTAGCAATTCGTCATAATCTGGTTTCCATTCATATTTTGCTTGTCTGTAAAATGAAGCTCAAAGCTTATAATGATCTTGGTTTCTTTCCATTTTCTTGTAACTTAAACTAATTTAATAGGAGACTGATTTTTTTCTACTAACTGATGATGTGATTACACGTGTGAAAGTGAAGAATATTTGTTCTTTCTCTGATCTGAATCCTTGCATGGCAGTAAGAAGCTGACAAATGGCTAGAATCCAAACCTCTCAGGAAAGTGGGCTGCAGACAAATGCGATCATTTTACTTTGATATATTTATTTCTAAAATGAGAAATAATTTTTTTGTTTGCTATGGCAGGTTGGTTTTCCTGGATTTGCCCAGTTTAGTCATTGATTCTTTTCTATTCTTGACAGTCACAGCTGTCAAAAATACTCTTAAATTTGTCAGTTTTGGGTCAAGACGAAAATCTCAAGATTAGGAAAAATTAAACCGTAGTTTTAAGTGGAGAGAAGAAATGAATATTCTGGAATCATGTTGTCCATATATTTAAAGGACATTACATTGTTAGTAATCCAACAAGAAAAGGGCAATACAACTTGATAACTAGGCTAAATTTTTTTTCAAGGAAAAAAATGTCTCTTTCCATGCTCCGAAGAGCATGATGCTGGTGATGTGGATGTTGGGTTCGTGTCCTCTCAGAGTCGAAGAATGAAACCGAGGGACACCGAGGAAAGCGTAGTAGACAAGTTTTATTATAGAAAGCATAGAAAGTAAAGCATAGGGAAAAGAGCAGACTTCCCCCAGAGTGGGGGAAGGGGACAGAGCCCATGAGGCAGTGAGGTTTGCCCCTTTTATATGACAACCTCTCCTGGACTGGTCACTGCTTCCCTGCCCCTGTACAGGCACTGGGAATTCTGGTCCAGTCTCTGATCCATGCATTAGGTTCTTTGATCCATGCCTTAGGCGCCAAGAAAGATTGTGGTTCCTTGCTTAGCAGCAGGGAGTGTCTGCATCTGGGCCTATCTTATCAGACCCTCATTAGCATTGGGGGATGTTCTCAGGAAAGATGATCTCCTTATCAACCCACATAGCTCTTCCTACACTGAACTGCCTAACTTTTTCTGCCTCAATACTACATATATACACTTATACACATCTATTTTCTAATGCATTAACTTCATAACAGGCATTAAAAGAAAGATTAGAGTAAAATACCTTGATGAATAAAACTTGCAGTAATATTAATGACTTTTTAAAAAAATTTTTCTCTTTATTGACATTTTAGCCAGTTTGGCTTATCAATTAAATGTAAGAAATCAAGTAAGGTTTATAAGGATCGGGGCTGACAATTCTATTGCAGATTAAGAATTTATACTGCTGTTTTCAGGAAGCTGATGACAATAGCTCACTGTTGAGCTTGGCATACTTGTCCATACTGTAGTTCATAAATGGGCCATAAATAGCCAGTGGGATTATGATGTCATGTTGCCAATTATGTTAGGATGATGACCGCTGAGACAGTTGAGTTCCATGAAGGCAACAATGCTTTCCAATCTAGCCAGCTAGCTAAACACAAACAACGGTAAGTACAAAGAGAATTAACAGCACAATACATCCTGCCGCTAGCCCTGCACATTCAAAGTGAGGAAACACCTTCTTATTTTCTCCAGCACATTCCATAGGAGGGCAGGTTTGAGATTCATTAGCATTTTCAAAGCTTACACCAAGTAGCACTAATGGGAAATTGATGATTCTGTGTAACGGAGACTGCCTATAATTATATTTTAATCAGTAAATAACATTTAGCAGCATTTTCTAACCCCACAAAAGATCTTCAGTTGGGTAAGGAAATCTTCACAGACAATCTCACTGAAAGAGCACTTAGCAACAGCAAATCAAATGCAGCCCTTCAATGAAGTTGTTAGATACACAACATCAGCAACCGCCGCCACACTGAGGGCTTGTTAAAAATCGATTCATTCTGGTGATCAAAGCTGAAAAATCGTTCCACAGCCTGCTTCATATCAATAGACAATTTTGAGCAGTACATCACACACACAAAAATAAGGTCTAGCGGCAGCAGGGAACGTCAGAAATCTGGCTTCCAAAACAATATTTAAAATGGATTTCTGTCAGATGATAAAGAATGGGCTTAAATAGAAAGCAGTGTCAAACAGAAAGGTTGGGCCTTTTAACAAAATCAAAACAATCGATTAAGCTTCTTTTCTAGTTTCAATATGTAAAAATGAAACAAAAAAAAAAAAATAGAAAGAGGAATGAAAGGATAAAGGAGGGAAAATATGCCACAGACTTCAACAACCTTTTAAACAATGTCTTATCCAGGAATACTTTGTGTCTGATCTTTGGCCATGTTTGTATGTGTGACTACATGTGAACACATGGGGATGTGCACATACTTGAATGTTTGATACCAGTAATTACTTCATGGCTTTCAGGTATCAATTTGTTGGAACTATCTAGACATAGTCACAAAATAAACATTTTCTAAAATCTAGTAAGGAGAAATATATCAGGTATACAGACTTGTCATCTATAAGGTAAAAATAGGTATCATACACATTTATGTGAAAAAGACTCCCTAGTTATTACTGTACAAGCTTCAACTAAAATTAAACCACACACACTATTTCAATAAGAATTGAGCAATCAGTCATAATTATAGCCGAAATAAATGAATTGGAAAATAGCTGATTTAAAGAGGTCATACATAGTCTGAGTTTTAATTTGAAATTAATAACAGCATGACTTGTGCCTGGTAACAATTCCTTATTGAAAATGAATTTAAAAAGCAGTGCCTGGAATTAAACGTTTCCTATCTCACAGCTCCATCCTCCTGATCATTGGAAAGGGTCTGAAGGGGGTGGGCAACAAGATTATGGTCCTCTGTGGCCCCTTTCCAATTACAGGATAAGATAAACTGGAGAGGTGGATAATGGTATGGTAAGTGGCAGAGCAATCTCAAGGTTGCTAACACTGGTATGCTTTATGCAGTTACCTCTTCCTCCAGGGAGATCCTGTGTGCAGATAGGCACATTTTAAAGCCCCATCATTTCAAAGCCTAGATACAAGTAGTTATGATCTCTTTGGGAATACTTGAGGGAAGTCTACCCTTTGGAAAACACATGTCCCCCTCTAAACCAAGGGACACCTGAGCCCCCTGCCCTATAATGTGTTATCTATATTAAAATGCATCCCTTACTGAATACACATCATACTTTGAGCTGTTACAATCAGTATGTATTGCTATTTCATTGCCTCTTAATTATTGTCTTTTCCCAAATAGGAATGAATCCTAGCCATAATTAACTCTTCCTTTCAGAGCTTCTCATCTAATATTCTTTATGATTATATAACCAAAATATGATGTGTGGTATTATGTGCATGTATTAATCTTAGATTGGATGTAATGATAGAAACTACACTCCAATACATATTTTTCAAACTCCTGAGTAGTTTAAAACTAATTAGCATCCACTCTGTAAATGATTAGCCAGATTAGGTGTTATATGCTTTTCCCTTTTAGTTTGGACAGTTAGTTCTTTCTAAACTATGATGTCTTCTATTTAGCACTTCCTGTGCTGTATTTCTATTCTGCTGGTTGGTTGGTTTGCTTAGTCTGACACTATGCCAATGTCATTAGCAAATGGAGATAGAGCTGTACCTATTGGTCTATAAAGCAGCAGCAACCACGGTGGAGTTTACTCATACTAGGTGCTCTGGAAATGCCTGCTGAATTGATGAATAATATTACCTTCTCAGTAAGATTTTTATAGTACAAAAGAAAAGTTGACATATTTGTTCTCTGGTGGTTCATGGTAACACCATCTGTCAACGCTCCACTAGCTATCTCTGAGTTTCTCCTGACTGGAACTTCATTTGGAGCATCCACTAATATTTTCTGCCTTTCACTTCAACTTATCAGTAACTTATCCCCACTTACCCAGGACTACTTCACAGTATACCCCTGCAGATATTTATTTCCATCCTGTAAACAAATCATACTGAAATCATTGGAAAGGAATAATAATGATAATAAAACCTATCACAAAAAGATTATGGTGTTGGGACTGGAGCGATTGCTCAGCAGTTGGAGGACTTGACTGGTATGTGCAAGGACCCGGTTTCAAACCCCAGCACCACATACACAAACAACTAAGTGTCAGAGAACCAAAGCCCAGTGGAAAAAATAAAAAAAATTGATTCTCTCCTTCTCTCTTTTTAAAGAGAGAGGGACAGTGACAGAGAGAAAGAGAAAGAGAGAATGAATTTTATTTAGCTTTCCACATGGCTTTCATTGCTCTGAGACTTCGTTGTACACCCGGTGCTGGGGTTTGAACTTGAGACCTTGAGCATGCTGGACAAGTGCAGTAACTGCAGAGCCACCACTGCTCCAACCCCCCTCTCTCTCTTAAAAAAAAAAATATTATGGTGTGGAAGCTATGACTAAATGGGAAATCTCATTACAAACCTGGAAAAAACGTAAAACAGAAATGGATGGTGAACTTAGAGCGGTTGAAAAAGCCAAGTTCCCTAATAAAAATGCAAGGATACTGGGTATTTGTAGAATCAGAGTGGATGACTGAGGGAAGACACGAAGCTAAAAGTCAGGGAAATTTTGAACATTGGATATCAAAACCTTGAATATCGAGCCATTGTCAACAGGACTATCGATCCTCTGCTCTACCATCCACAAAGAATAGCAAACAACAAAAAGTAGATGTACAGGAAAGGGGAGAAAACAGTATGAGATCTTGGAGACCATCTGGTACCTCTTCCTCATTTTGTAGATGAGCTTCCTGGGAATCAGCAAATTCACACACCGTGTTAGCACCTGTGCTGTGCGGGGACAGAATATTCTCCCCTGCTCTTCTGGAACCCCCTGGCCCTCATGACCTACCATTTTCCTGAAGACTACGAAGGGAATTATTTTGACAGTCTCCTTGCTATCGGAAAAAATTCGTGTTAGAGAAGAGCTTCTTAAATGGTTGAGGTTCATAAAACTGTTCTCAAAAGGTCTTCTAAAACTTTAAAGTAAGGAAAAATACTGTTTATTAAGTAGCACGTTAAGTAATGCTTTAAAACGAACACATCATTTTCCAGACATTGGCATGAGATATTAGAAAGTATGCCAAATGGGCTATCTGGGACAATGTGGTAACTTCCCTGAGTTGCTATTTCCTTAAATAAACTGAAATGCACGCATTATTAAGGATTAACAGTAAAAACCCACACAAAACATTTAAAGTGTCCTTAATACACAGTGTTCTCCAAAAATGTTGGTTTCTACTTCCAAATGAATATGTATTGCTGTCTAGTACTCTGGGGCTCATTATGCAATGAGCTTCTTTGGGAGATTAAGACTCACCTTATTAGATTTTTTCTTAAAGAGACTATGACTTTTCATATCAATTTTATTAGCACGAGATAGAAGCAAAAAAAATGGAATCTTAAATATTCCATGTTATCTAGTGTTACTCACTCCCCTACTATACAGAAAAATTCCTCAGGAAGTAAAGTGATTCATCTAATATGATATAGTCAATAAGGCATGGAGCTAGGACTTGAACTTAATCTGTAGGTTCACGTGTAATAATAGCGCATAGTCTAGGGGAACCATAGGTAGGTAGGGTGGGTGGGGGGAAGAGGAGAGGGAGAGAGGACAAGGAGGGATGTAGGGAGACAACCAACAACGTAGCATATTCTTTGTCTCACTTAGAAGCCAAATAATACTTCTGCAATCATTTAATTACACAATCATATATATATGGACATTTATAGCTGTTATGGGGGGAAATACGGAAGAATCAAGAGACTGGGATGTAGGTGATATGGGGATGACTCTGAATTCTGAACAAATGCATATCCTATTGTTACTTTATAAGCATTTATGATTGTATAACAATTCCTTAATTAAAAAAGTTCAAGTAGGAAGCTCTTCACTGTCTCAATTAAATTAACTGGGGTATTCACTGTGAAATGGAAAAAGAAGAAAAGAAAAGAAAAGTCTATACAAAGCTTCCTCTGGTATAAAATTCTGCTTGGACATAAGGTGCAAGGAAGAAAAAGCACAAACATTTTCTAAGTACCTACTAAGTACCACATTCTGTGCTGAATGATTTGGAGGATAATTTTACTCCTGTTGATCCTATTGATAAAACTTATGCTAGTAAAAGAACAATTTCCTACAGAAAATTTGAGTTGTTTTTAAACCTATCTAAATTATACCATTAAAATGATGACCAGAATGGTTACCAGATGACAATATGGTAACATGAAAAATGCTGATGCTACAATATTAAGGGAATAAACTGGTGAATAAAATTGCATATTCTGTGTAATTACAGCTCTGAGTACAAGCTTAAGAGTTTCTTAGGTGCAGAATCAAGTCTTCACTCTCAGTTCTGTGTGCTAGTGCATAGATTAAGAAGCACATGTTGAATTAAATTGCATTAAGTTAAAAAGAAGAAAACTATGAGGCTGTACCCAGTAAAAGACTGAAGTAATACACAAAAATGATAGTGACTGTTGTCGGGTAATCACAGTAGGTTATGAATGCATCTTTATTCTAGTTTTTCACTAAATTGGAGGAATAAGAGAAGAGTTCCTTTAATTTCTTTTTCTGAGTTCAATTCACTGGTTGAAAAGTGATGTGATCAACTCCATATTTACTTATAGAAGATATGTCCGTTTTCCTTTCCTTTCTAACTGTGGAGGAAGCAGGGTGGAGCGTCTGTGCTTTACTGATATGTTATTCTTTCCTATCCAATATCACTGTGCATTAGCCTGTATTTCTTTTTCAACAATCACAAATGCCAATCAGGATAGGATACAGACAGTTGAGGAAAATGTTGTCCCATACAAAATGAAATGAAGCATTCATTAAAATGGTCACAGTGACAGATAATGCATGTTTTATCATTTCTTCACCACTTATTTTTAGAATTAAAAAAATCGAATATATAAGAACACAAACTCTCATGAATGAGAGGCAAGAAATGTGCACACAAAGCAAGAGTTCTTGCCTACCTCGCTATGTCTATTTCTTCTAGGTAGTTTCAGAAAATATTAAAAACTGGTATTGCACTACAAGTCTCTGCATTATTAAGAAGAAAAATATCTAAAATTTGGAAATCAGGCAAAAGATGACAACAGGGACTTTCATACTAGAGCACTAGCAGGACAGCACAAGGTTTAACAAATTCTCTAGGGCAAGCTTTTCCAACTTGAGTACTCCTGAGCTTGGGGAGGGAGGATACTTTCTTGGGTGAGTGAGGAACGGTCGGGGAGGGGTCTTGTGTTCCTTGTAGGAGGATTAACAAAACGGCTGGACTCTACTCAATGGGTGCAGTGGCACCTTGGAGGATGCAAGGACACAAATGTCTCCAGACTTTGCCAAATATATCCTGGGGGTCAAAATCTTCCAGGTTCCTAAGGACCACTGCTCTTGGGAAATGACCTTGTCATTGTTTGGTTTACTACTTACAACTGGTAAGTACCCAGTTCATCAAGTTACTTTTAACTTATAGATTTTTTGTGTGGTATAGAGACAATTTCTCTCTGATAGAAAAAAAAATATACTCAAAGGTTATGATTTTATTGTCTTGCCAGTCATTAATTGTCAGTTTCTCTAACTCAGCCAACTAATATCATTACACTTTTCCCAAAGAAGGACATAAATTCCTGCTCCTCGAAGGTTCTTTAAACCCCTTTATCATCCTAAGGGTTATCATTAATGAGTTAAATAAATGTGACTTATCCTCACTTAATATTTGTAGAAGAGTCATGTTTTTAAGACTTTTAAAACTATACATTGATAGCATTTTTTATCTTTTAAGAGAAAAATGTATGTCCTTCTTTTCCTGTCGTAAACCAGTTCTATAAGCCACAGTTACTTATGTGCTCGTAACACCCCACCATCAACATAGTTTATTCTTTTACTTCATGAATTATAAGTAATGTGTGTTCACACAGGGAGAGATAATATATCTAAATTCTACTTAATTGACATTTTAAAAGATAAGATTATTTTATTACACAATTACTTTCTCTCTTAAGAGGAGCAACCAAATGAGCTTTGAGTCGGTGAAGAAAACAAATAAAATAAACTTACACAATTATTAAATAACTGGAAAAGCAACCATCACTCCATATCTTCCACCACCAACCAACACAGATCAACAAATCCACACAGATACGCATATGTGTGCAACAGTCGGAGTCAAGGGTGCTTGGCCAAGTTCTTGCTTAGGCAGTCATAGAGCAGCCACAGTGAGATCAGAAGAGCTGTTAGGTTCAGCAACTGGATTTTATAAATCCCATGGTTTTAAAACTGGAAGCTTTATGGATATGTAGGGGAAGGAGGAGAAGCAGAGGGGAAGGGAGAGGGAGGGAAGATAGGGAGGGATCTAGGGAGACAATCAACTATGTAACATACTCTTCACCCCCTGAGAAGCCAAATAATACTTGTGCAATCATCTAATTCTGGAAAATTCACAAATTATATATCTCTCTCTATATATGGACATTTATAACTATTATAGGGGAGAAATATAAAAGAATCAAGAGACTGGGTTGTGGGCAATGTTGGGTGACTGCATTAGGATCAAATGCATAACATATTGTTACTTTATATGCATTTGCGTTTGTACAACAACTCAACTCCTTAATTAAATATATATAAAACAGGAAGTGAAGGAAAGGATTGTCTTTATAATAATGTGGGACTACTGTGCCTGACACTTTTTTGCTACTCACTAACCTCCTTTATAAGAAGGAGAACAAAGTCCCTGGCCTAGGCAAAATGTCTGCCTGAGAATTTACATAGAGTTTAATTTTTATTTTTCAGGGGTTTATTTCTTAGTTATCTTTTACTTATAATAAATGATTCTGGTTTTCCATTTCCTTGTAATAAATTTAATTTTAAAATACGGAAGTAGTTGTATACGTGGTAGAAGGATATGGAAAAAATATGAATGCATTCAGTTAAGTGTAAAACTCAGAACAAGTGACTTCTACGGATCTTTTTTTGACTTCAAAATACAGAGATTGGCTACTGTGATCTACACTGTTCTATCCCTTTTGGTCTACACCTATTATCCGTAATAGAGTTAGGTTCTGATTTATTTTCAATTATTTCATGCCTGTTCACTTTGTCTTTCCAGCAAGACTATAACTATTGTTGAGGAGAGGAATCATCTCAAATTCTTTTTGATAAAGTGAAGAGTAGTTTTTAAATGCTGGCCAAATTGCCACACTAAATGACCATGTGACCATTTTTTGATAATTGGTCAGTTTCTAGCTTTCAGCAGAAATCTAATTAATATTTTTATTAAAAATTAAGTGGTATACCTACAAATATTTTAAAACTTGGAAAGTTATCTGAGTTCACTGTCTCTTTTTTGGACATTTTATTCTCTAAAGATGTTATGATCTGGGGCTTGAGCAGTGACTCAGCAGTTACGGTCCTTGTCCAGCATGCACAAGTACTGGAGTTCAAACCCCAGGACCATGTACACAACAAAGTCTTGGAGCAACGAAAGTCACATGAAAAACTAAATAAAAATTGTTTCTCTCTCTCTCTCTCTGTCCTTCTCTTTTCAAAAAAAAAAAAAAAAAGATGCTATGATCTGAATGCTTTGAGAAAGACTTCACCTATGTAATTAGTGTCCTTATTCAAGCAGCCCAGAAGAGTCCCTTGCCCCTTGTTTTGGGTGCCAGCACCACAAGAAGGCACTCTGTATGAACCAGGAAACAGGTGACCACCAAATACTGCATATAATGATGTCTCAGTTTCTGATCTGATGAACTAAGATTCCTCTACAATATAAGAGGCTATTGACCAAAGCCTACAAATTCATAAAAGAATTAATAGAGATCAATTTGGTGAATTTTTAACCTAGAAAAATTGTTCAGATGACTAAAATACTCAAGAACTTTGCAGGGTGATACAGTAAACATTAATTGAATGAAGCTACACAAATTTAAAAATTTATTTCCTCAATCCTGTCATCCAAATTTTCAGCATCCATGAAATTACATAAATTAAAAAATTTAGATCCTCAATCCCCTCACCCAAATTTTCAGCATCCTGTTGACAAAGGCTCTGAAATTGGCGTAGACTACCAGTCATTTCTATATCATTGCAGAATAATTTACCAGTTGTTCTTCTCTAGAATATTCAGGGAAAGTTCTTTAATGGAGATAAAGGTTCAAGGAAAGTGAACATATCCAAATCACTTACCAACAAATGAAAAGTTTGGACAAAGAATTTAAGTTTCAAAGCCCAGTGAAGTGGTAATATGTGCTTTAGTAATTTCACATATTTTTAAATTAAACTACTTTAAGTAGAATAAAGGAATATCATGTTTAAATAGGAAAGGTATTACAAATATGAAAGTCAAATAAGGAAAAAAAAGAATAAATCTTCATTGGAAAGGACTTCCGTATTTTTCCAAGGGAGTCTACCAAAATCCATGGCCAGGAGCTATGTAATATATACTTGGCAGAATTTGCCTTTCCAGCTTAATGTTCTATGCCAAAGATCTGGGCCTTCAGAAATCTGGTTGAGGAACCAAAAGCAATCGTGAATGGCTTCTCTGGCTTAAGAGGAAACAACACATATCAATACCACCATGTCCCCACCCTTCCCCAGCAAAATCAAATCACAGTAGAACAAAGAAAAATAACTAACAGCAGTTTAATAAATATAGTCTATAAATAAGTTATCAGCAAAGATATAACACATGCAATAAAGTATTTAACAATATGTATTTTATTTACCTCAGTTTCTTTACTTCTCTTCATCTTACCAGATGGGTTATTTGAAATAACTCCAATATCCTACAGAGAAAAGTGGGATTCTGGCAGATCTTTAACTAGAGATTTTTTTTTTTTTTTTGGCCCTATAGGCAAGCATATGTGAGTGGGGCTGGGTGTGTGTGGCAGGGGAAATGTGGCTAGAAAAAGAGTTGGTAAATGCCCAAGCATAAATGAAGAAAGGCCCCAGCAAAATCCATACTTTTGAGCTGAATCTCTGTCTGTCCATCTCTGTTAGCCTCTGAGAAGTCAGCTCTGGACCATGAGCAAAATGACCACCCCTGCTGGAGAAGTGGATGGAGAGGAGGCAAAACTTAAAAGAGGAAGAAGCTTCGAATTTGCACAATGCTGTCAAATTCTTAACAGAGGCATCCAATCATTGCGCTCCAACTTGATTCAAATGATTTGGAAAGGTGGAAACAATCCATCTGAGCGTGCATTTTATCTGTTTCTCACTTGCTTCTGTCTGCACTCACACAGGGCTGTCCTGATGTTTTGTTTTCTGGAACGCCCCAAGAAACATAAAGAGTGTTCCCTCAAAGTGAGGATATTCTCACAGCCTCTGAAACCAAGTATGGGTCGCCTTCCCGCTTGCAACAGGTCTCACCCACGCTTGATTTCACGGGCCATGAGAGCACATCTGGCAGGTCTAGTGCACATCTGCAGTCAGAAGCATCAGCAGAAGGTAAAAAGCTGAATAAAGCAAGGGACGGTGCTCCAAAATCCTGAAATAAATAACAGTTTACAGAAGAGCCAGTAGAATGGCTCGGAGGAAGACATTTCAGGTGCAATTTTCCATTCCAATTATCTGCACTGTCTCCAAGATAATTTGTAGTGACAAGCAAGCATTCAATAACTCTCTAAAAATTTGTTTTGTATATATTTCTTTATAGCCTATTTTATATCATCTGGAAAATTCAACTGTCTAGTCTTATCCAATATACTTTACACCAGTCGTTCTGAACCTAAATGTCTAACTTTCTTCATCCTCAGACTATATTTACAAAACATGTCTTCTATAGAATCCTTCTAATGTGGGTGTACATTTTTATGAGCTACCAAGAAGAAAAGAGATGTAAATACAATCTAAGATATATCACCAATACATAAATCCACTGAATTCCTTCACGATACGTAAAACTTCATGTGGCAAAGTTGGTTTTAGTTTTAGAAAATATAGAGTTAAAAGAAATAAAAGCATACTGTATAATTTAAAACATTTTGAAGAGTTATGTTGTCTGTTAATTTAGGGTATTATAAATGTGTATCATAATCTTTCAATATGAAAAGAAGAAGCTAAATAACAGACAAAAAACACATTGGCATCCTTCTAAATTTGTAAAATGCAATTGCAGTTCAGATAAGATTTTTTTTAAAAAAATAAGATCCTAGAGTCACAGCATAATAGAATTGAAAGGTAACTTACAAATAAGATCCTACCTGAACCCGGATTATTTAGAAATGGCAAAGCAGATTTTACTGTCCTTCTCTTTTACATAAGTTTGGAAATGTGACACTACATGTTTCTGAAATCTGTGACCCATGCTGGTCCAACTTGCCTGAGCTTCATGCACCCGTGTACCCCACAAAACCAATGACAACTGAAGACATTTCATGAGCGATCCTAAAGAATCACCTAGAAACCTCCTTGTTCCATTCTTTTCCTTTTCCTATTTAATTCCATTTCCACCTGGCTCCCTGCTCAACTTCATTTCATTGTCATCTGCTCTTGCACCAACATCTAACCTTGATATTTGCATTTTCTATCCTAGCTTTGAACTTCAGCACTCTCTAAAAACTCAGCCTTATAGAACCATCTTTGGCTTTTAGCTTTCTGGTTTGCTGAGGCAAGAAGACCCATCTTGTCTGGGTCTCTGGCCTTCACTATAATCACCACTAACACTTCTTCCTCGTCCCCCATCAGCTCAGTCCCTGGTAAAAACACTGCACCTCTCAAATATCCCAGCCTAGAGAGACAGCCCCTCAGATAAACATTTCTAGTTTTTTAAGTCATTGGAATAACTTTCCAAGGCACTGTTCTTTCATTCCCAAATGGCATTTTTTTTTTTTACCAATATAACTTCTTGGTATAAAATCTCATATCAAGGTAGCATTTTCTCTAAGAACACTGATCATATAACAGGGATTTTCCAGGGGACCATGATTAATACACGATATGGGATGGATCCGTGTAACTGGAGATGCAGAAGAGGAAAGGGAATTTTCTAAGTGGACAATCAAGATAGAAAGGGCATTTGAAAAAAAAAAAAAGGAGAAAGGTGTGCAAAGGCAAGAGATAGGGGACATTCAGGAACTTCCAGAAGTTCCTTATCACCAGAGGGCAAGGGAGGGGGTGACATAATGACAGATGCAGAAAAACTATGAAAGTTTAAGAACCACACTGTTGAAGACCACAGATGCACTGCCAGGAAATATGGATGCTTTTTCCAGGAAGCGATGACATACTAGAGGCTAGTTAGAAAGCTTGCAATTTTCAGGTGAATGAAGATATAAACTCAAACTTGTGTTAGTAAAGACAGAACAAGAACAATGAACCTGAGTGGGACTTGAAGACTGGATATTGGGTGGAGGGAAAATGGATGGTAATATCTGGGTTTCTAGCTTGCCTGATCCTAGGTGCTAGGATGTCATTCATTCAGAGAAAAAAAAGAACACATTGAAAGATTTAAAGAAGATAGAAAGCTAGCTCAATTTTAAACATGAAATTTGAAATCCTAGACTTGGGAATCATGTTTCAAGACCCTAAAAAACAAAAACATCAATAGATCCCAAGGCCAGCATGTAGCAAGAGTGACAGAGGACAAAATGAAACAGGGAAACTGAAGGAGAAAAATGGGGGCGGGGAGTATATACCAGATTTTACATAGGAAATAGGGAGTCATATTATCATACTAGAAAAAAATTAAAGCTTTTTCTACTATTTTAATCAAATCTCAGATTTTAACCACATTTAACTGTACCATAGAAGGTGTTTACCTTTTTGGTATTTTGAATGCAAATTTTAGCCAAGGTTATTGCAAGACTGCAAATATTTGTACCACACACACATGCAAGTTCATAAGTGAAATAAATGCTTCATACAGTATTTATATTGATTTCTATGTAGTACAATTACCTTGAGGACCTCTAGTTGTCATTTAATTTACTTTACACTAAAGCTTCATGTAAAAATCACTTTTTCCATACTCACCCAGGAAGATTCCTCCTTGAAATCAATTAGGGAAATAAATTTATAAAGTTCACTTATACATAATAGAAAAAGAACAATGTTTTTCCTTGTATTTACTATCATTTCTTCATCGTCTGAATTAGACTTCAGCATAATTCTTTGTTTTTCCCAAAGAATAAAGCTATTTATTTGGAAATAGCATTGCAGTGGGGATAAGTATGCCATAGTAAACTATGGGCATATTAAAGAGATTGAGGAAAAGGGGTATTTGTAAAGACAAAAATAAGGAGGATTACATCAGATATTTTAAACAATACTGGACCACAATGACAGCATAATTCTTAGTAAACTTAATGATGGAGCAGACAGCTTAACTTGCCTGTGCTCCGTCCTTGCAGCTTCCTTGGTATTGACCAAAAGCTCGGTTTAGATGCAAATCAGCCCTACCAGTTTCTGCACTTTGCTTAGGATCCCTAACATGATTTCCAAAAAAGTTTGATACAACCCTTTTTAAGAGCAGGTGGCCACCATACAGAAAGGCAGGGCTTGAATATAATCTCCTCCATCCATAGAAAAGAAACCTCAGGGAGCTGTCAGTAGGTGAAATGTAATCAGTCACCTAATCTTTATTAAACACAGCACTCACCTCACCTCAAAGGACTGGGGATCCTTAAACAGAAAGGGCCTATTGTTGCAGATTACTTTAGATTCAGCCTCAGGATCAAAGGAGTCATTTTATTTAAGATTTTTTTAATCCTAAGCTTTTACATAGAGTCTTTTCCTTGGGTGAAATTTTTTATCTTAATATCATAAAGGCTTGAGTTGAAGCAAATAGTCTCAACATGCAGAGAAGGTTTCATTGAAATATTTTTCAGGATTCTCTAGAGTAAATCAACTTTTATAAGTTTAGCTCTGAAGATTTCATATCATCTTAAAATGCTGGATGCCTGCGTGTGTGTGTGTGTGTGTGTGTGTGTGTGTGTGTGTGTGTTTTAATTCTACCAGTAATTACTTTTTTAAGAAGAGAGAGAAGAGAAGAAAAAAAAAAAGAAATATTACCAACTTGATGGGCTCATTCAGTCTAAGACATTAATCTTTCACTAGGTACAGTATCAGATTACTTTCCCACTCACAATCAGGTCTCAAATGTGATTGAATCAAGTCTTAGCCTGACAGTGTTGAGCCATCAGGACTCTGTTTTTAATCAGTCACTTCTGATGTTCAACAGATGAAGAGTTCCATTACGTTATTTTAGTCCTTTATAAGCAGATTTGATGCAAACACTTATTTTTTCACTATGGAAAATATTAATGAGAAAGGACTTTTTGTATAATAAACTAAACTGTAGTGGCACCAATATACAAGCTATATTTCTATCCATCTCAGGTTACTCTGGAGCCTTGTAAATTTCCTAACTACGATGTCGTTTTCCCCTACATCAAGCAGTGCAAATGGAAAAATATGCATTTAATCACATGCGTTTTCCCATTTCCTGGGGGTAATATATTTAAAAGAGATTACAATAACGTAGCACAGCCTCTTACTCTTTTGAAAAGCCTCACTATATTTTAAATAATGTACTTTCAACTCTAGTCAGAAATTAGTTTGTTCTTTTAGGTAGAAAATGTAAAAATGCATCTGATATATGAAAATTTCAAAATTCATTTACAATCTTTTTATATCTAGCCATCCCTCTATATGAGTGGTATGATTACTTATATTGGCTCAAAATAGTGTGTTGTCACTAATGCTGCTTTATTTCCTATAAAAATATTTCAAAAATTAGGAGCCTCATCAAAAACTTAAGACATTTTTTTCTCTTATCCAATCAAATAATTTTTTTCCATCTTGAAACATTGACAATTTATCAGCTCTGGCAGAGACCACTGTCTAAACCCAATCTTTTAACATTATGTCTAGGAACCCTATTATTTCAAACCATTTCTCCAAATCTCTGTCCCTTAAGGCATTGAGTGGTCCTAAATCCTGACTCCACATTAGACAATCCTGGAATGCTTTTTAAACTTGCAGATACCTTAAACTACAACGTAATTGGAGCTGGGGCAGGACTTGAGCATCAACATCTTCACAAACTGCTCAGGTGAACTAAGGTCAGCCTCCTAGCTGTCCCATCAGCCTTTTGTACTGCCTTAGATCTAATCACTTTCCCTTCTCAAATCAAATCAATTTGATTTTCAATATTTTCCTATCAAATAATTTTCATAATCTCACAGTGTTGTGTATATTCGAAAAGAATACTGTATTTTCTATATTCAAATAAAATATTTGAAGTTGTGAAAAAGACAAGAACAATAAGAAATAAATCTCCATTATCTGTGTCCTCAAATATTTAAGTAATTTATTTTTCCCAGCCAAATTTTTCACAATTTTCCCCACTTCCATACCTATGATTCTCCACCATCAGTCATCATTGATTTAAAAATAAATTAAAAAACACATAGAGACCCACCTTGCCTAGGTATGGATAAAAAAGCGGAGACCATGTACATCAGAGATGAGCAGCAGATGATTGCCTAGCATCCTAAATTAACCACACTACCCTGCATCCATACCTTCTGCAATCTAACTTTACCGTTCTTTCCATGAGAAGTGGACTCTTTCTCCACCCCTTGAAAGTGGACTGCTTTTGTGACTAATTTCATCAACAGGATGTATTGGAAGTATCATTGTGCGTCTTCTCAGGCTAAGCTTACCAGACACTCAGCTTCAGTTTTTACCCTCTTGGAATACTTCTACCATCCTTTGAAGAAATCTAGTTTCCAGTCTATTCAAAAATTAGATGAAAGGTAGAGAAGGACTGAGATGCCCCAGCCAATAGCCAGATTTAACTTCCAAGTGTGTGAGTGAGATCGTTTTGGACCAATCAGCCCCAGCTGAGTTGTCACATGTCTACAGCCACATCAATGAGTCCAGGCAATGACATCAGCAGGACCAGCTAAAAAACCCACCCAGCGGAGCTTAGCCCAAACTGCAGAATGATGAACAAATAAATGGTTGCTGTTTCAAACTAGTTAAGTATTGGGATGGTTTATCGTGTACCAAGAGAGAATTGCTACAGACATTGATGTAATATTCAAGAGAATTGTTTTTGCGCTTGCTTTGCTATATATGTGTATTATATGTGATTTATTAGTAGCTAATTTTTGGGTTGCAGCTTCATGAAGTGTTTTGCAGTTCAACCTCTCCCCATTAAGTTTCATAAAAATCATATGTGTGCATCTCATTTTCTTCCATGAATACTTACAGGAAGAAAAGATAAGTGCTATAGCCATCTCTAAAAAAGTCAGGAAATAAATTAGCCTGAAGTTTCACTATAATTGCTGCGTTACATAATTCACTTCATTTCCCCCTAGAGAATACAGTATAAAAAGGAAAATTCCAGGAGGGATTAAAACAAAATTGTTCTCTTGCTGAACCTCAGGATATTTCCAAGCTTGGCTACCTTTGATAACTTTTACAAACCATTTCACTAAATATTCCTTCTAATGAAAAATCTCCTCAGAAACCTTTCAACAGAAATAGGGTCAGCCGTAACATTTTTCAAATAATCTACCAGACTCTTTCTTCAGCCTGAATCTTGATTATAACTGAAAGGAAATATGCTGTGAGACTTTGTTTTTCTAACTTTGGTTCTGTGGGTGATCTGAGGATAACTGACTGTCTTAGTTTCATACTGCTGCTATAACAAATGACAATTAACACAAAATTTCCCTCTCACAGTTCTGGAAGTCAGAGGATTGAAATATGCCTCACTGATCTAAAGATAATAGAGATACCACACTTTCTTTAGAACTCTAGAAGAAAATCATTTTGCTTTCCTTTTCCAGTTTCCAGAGTAGCATCCCTTTCATTTCTTGGCTCATGTATCCTTCCTACATTTCCAAAATGACCAGCAGAAGTTTCAAACCCCTTGGTGGTTCCATCACCACATCATCTTCTGGGTAAGAAGCATTATCTCCCTTTGGTCAATCCCTTCTCAGAACACCTGTGATATTTCACTGGGTCCCCTGAAAAATCCAGGATAATCTTTCCATCTCCAAATGCTTAGTTTAACCCATCTGTGAAGTCCCTTTTGCCAAATAAGGTAACATATTCAAGGATCAGAGTGTTAGGATGTAGATGGAGGGAAACATTATTTAGCCAACAATATTACCTTGAAGGGCCAGGATTCATCAAGTAATTTCTGTGTTGAACTAACTCAGATTAGGAAAAACAATGAAAAACCTGAGTTTACTCATCCTACATGTATTGGCTAAAATTTCTGCTTAAATGAAGCCACAATGAAACCATCCATTAAGCTCAGCTTAAGCCAAAATATGGATAAAAAATAGCAAAACTGGTCATTGAGGTGGAACGATTCATTTTTTCAGCAATTTGTTCTATTTAAGAATATGAATGTCATCATTTGTTTGCCAAGTTCAATAAAAACTTCATCTGGAACGGTTGCTTCAGGGAGTGCTAGGTAAATATTGCCTTTTGCTTAAATTTGAACACAAACTCAATTTAGTGGCTGCCTATTTAACTTTAACTATCATTTTTAATGTATTCTTACCTAATACAGTTTCATTTTATTAGCAGCATAAAAAGAAACTTGAACCATAATTCTTCCACTGACAATGTTGCCTACTTGAAGGCATCATAAAGTTATAAGCGCAGATTTATAATTCATACATTATTTAAAAAGAAGAGACCCTTAATGCATTTTATCTGCAAAAGAAACAGATTTCAATTGACAGTTATGTTAGTAGAGAGAGTGATTGAAGCATGTATGCAGAAGTATTTAGACCATATAACTGAAATATATTATTTACATGTATGAAATCTCATTGACTTATAAAATAAGTAATACACCCTGTCTAGTCTCTGTTAAAAGAAATATTTCATAAAGTGAATCAGATAAAGAAAACAAAGCACTAAATGCAAATACTTGTAAGGATGATATGGTATCAGACATGTATTAAAATATCTTATTATTAGACTAGGTAAGACAAACTCAAGAGTATAAAGTACAACATTTAAAAGCAACAGTGTGCAAATTAACTGATTTTTATAGGAACTCAGACTGTTTATTTTTCAGATTATAAAAATAAATGATAAATGCTTTTAGTGATTTTAAGAGTTTGGGAAAGTAATGTCCAAAGCTAAAATAATGTTAACCAAAGGTCAGAACTGATAAATAAATCAATAGCAATTTCCTATATAGTACATTTTGCATTTAAGAGGCAAATATTGAGCAGTTTCTTCATAGCAATGAAAAAAGAAACACTCACAATCTTTATTCCATTCCCTCCCTAAATCTCAGTAAAATGAAAACAAGAAATCAAGTATAAACAGCAGTGTACTCAGCACAGAAGATGGGACAACAGCAGAAAGTAACTGTAGCCAGATTTTGGAACAGGGAAAGCAGATGGAAGAGGCTGTTTATTTAATCCACCCGGAAACCACTGCCTGGATACAGGAAGCGGATTTGCCAAGAGAATGGAGCCAGGTTCACAGGCACAATCCTTGCTAGACTAGTGATTGGTTACCAGAAACCTCTGAAGTCCAGGCAGCAGGGTGGACTGACAGCAGAAGGATTACTTCCAAGTCTCCGTAAGGAAATCTCGAGTCTCAGATCCCATGGGCCACTCAGACAGATAACTACTCTTTCCTCATGTGAAGTTCACATTCTAGAAAGATTCAGGAGTTCCAGATGAGGGTGAGGGTGAAGTAATGCACTGAAAAGAGAGGTCAAATATTCTTTTCTGAGGAAACAAAGTGGCCCAGGAAAAAAGAACTGTGGATTCTGATTAACATTTGAATGTCTCCAAAAACCAAACAAAACTATAGCTGGTCTCTGTTCCTTAACCCAAAGATGACTGCCTTCATACACAATTGCTACACAGACGTATGCTGTAATATTGCCAGCCAGTCTTTTGTGCCCTTTGCTTTCAAATATAAATAGTCAAAGGTTATATTTACAGAATGCCTCTTATATGAAAGAAAGACAAAAATACCACGACAAAATAAAAATACAAAACCTTAAAGGAAAGGGTACTTTTCATAAGAGAGAAACTGAATTAATGGTTGTCTGTGTTTTTATTTATCTGTATTTTCAGATATAAAACAAAAGGTACTTCTGATATTGTACCTATGTAATTTAATCAGGAAACATTTAGGAAACATGATAAAACTCCTAGAAATTAAAATAATGGCCACTGAAAAAGGATCCAATAAAAAAGTTCAAGAAATCTCTCAGACTATAAAAGTAAAACAAATAGTTAGAAAATAGGAGACCAATGATATACATGCAGTATTGAGAGGAGAGTTAATACTGATTCGCAGGGGTACCAGAAAGAGAAAACAGAGGGTCAGACATGGCCCAATAAATAATAGAGTATGATTAGTCATACTCTAATATCACTAATCACTATACTTGTGGTGCTCATAATTTAGTTAATCTAGTCTATTGTATCTGACCTGAAGGTTATCAGACTACTCAAACTGGAAGTTCAAAGAGAACAGAATGGAGTGCTGCCTTCAAACTTTGGAGGGGTAATTTTTTCAACCAAGAATTCTATAACCAGTCACATAATCGATCATATGTATGTGAGGGTGTAAGAAAGACTAGTTGAGACAGTCATGCTTTCAGGAAATTTACCCATCATTCTTTCTCAGGATGCTACTGAAGGCATTCACCATAAGAAATAGCTGGGTATGGAGATTCAGAGAAAAAGGAGATCCAAGATGAGAGAGGCAGAAGCAATTCTGGGAGTGAGGATGAAGGGAAGTCTCATGCCACAACTGTGCTGCAGACAAAGGGGACCATCCTCACTGCGGTAGTGTGTGCTGGCCCTGAGGAAAGCTGTCTTTAAAGAGAAAATAGGACAGTTAGATTCCTTCATGGGTTTGACCCCTAGTTTATAATTCTCTGCGAAAGTTTGCATGGAATCAATGATAGCTACAGAAAAAAAATATATGAGAAAAATGAAGCAATTACTGGCTCCCCAAAAAATGTTAGAAAAGAAATGCAATCTTGTACACTAAATGACTTATCTGTGATCAATATTCATATAGTGATATAAATACTGAATAATAATTTAACAAACTACAAGGTGCAAGTTGGGGACTGGGGAGGACGAAAAGGTATATAACGAGGGGTAGAGATAGGCAGGAAGAAAACTCAGTCCTCATTTTCTGCAGTACAAAGACCATAGTTAGAACAGAAATATAGAAAGCAGCAATATACTCACATTTAGAAATACAGAAATACCTATGGGAAGAATCAACTATATATATATATAAAAAGGCTGAGAGTAGGTCTAGCCTAGGGAAGAGAGTGGGAGTGGTGGGTAAGAAGAGAACTCCTACCCACAAAATAATTAACCTTGTGTAACTCTTTCTGTGACTTTAAAGCTATGAACACTGTCTATTTTGTAAGTTACAAATATGTTTATAGGAAGCACATATCTAGCTAAAATCTTATAATCCATTAAAGGCTAGCCCTTTTCAATGCTTGTGTTCAAGGAAGTAATCCAAATATGTTTTGACATCCCATACCAAATGTCACTTGACTCATTTGATTGCTAGCATTTCTATGACTCCAACTGCAATTTGCTGTGGCTTCAAGATGGCTCTAAGATAATTCCAAAGCTTTCAGCATAAATTGGTCCTCTTAAACACTGCGCATAAATTTTTTCTCCAGCTCCAGCTGACCAAATGCAATCGAAATGAAACACAAACATGATGTTAATATTGCCTTATTGCTCGCTGAGCACGGGAAAACACAAAGCAAAACACCACCGCCACTCACACCCTTAGAGAAAGCAGTTATTCATTGAGATGATTACATGTTGTCAATGTATTAATTCAAGTGAAGGAAAAAATGCTGATATCTATGATGTCTAAGTACTATGCCAGGTAAATAGGAAATAAAAATATGCATAAGACAGAGTCATATCATTCAAGGAGTTTATAATCAAGGAAGTTAACTTGATGTTCTTAACTGACCCCATTTATCTGACTTCCTGAGCTCATCTTCACTCACCATTTCTTCATTTAAACACAACGACATGTCCATGCTCTGTGGCCCACTGAAGGGAGTAAGTACACTTTTCAAAATGAGCTTCTTCGTCCAGTTGAGCTGTGTATACCTATAGTGAGACAGTGGGGCTTGTTCCCAAACCATCAAACTTCATACATTTAATTTTAAGTATGTAAAAAATTTTGAGTGTTAAACAGAACTAATTGAAAGTTTTAGGAAAACTTGCTAATGGTGAAAGGTTCAAACAGTATGATTGAATTAGGTACAGAAAAAAGTCATAAAAGCTCAGAAGGATTTTTCACAGATAACTTTGCAACCATCTTTACATTTTTCATTTTAAGAAAATAAAACTGGACATTGAAAGGATATGTTGTGGATGTGGTTTATACTAACAATATAATATAAAACATTTGAGAGAGAACATGTATATATTCAAAGAAAAAGTTCTGATTATTAAAAGATGGGTCACTGAAAGTATATTTATACTTAAGTCAAAATATCTTACGTCAAAATAAATGTTTAAGGTTGTCAGGTATGAATTTGGAATCCATACTGTAGCCAACATGTTCACAAACCAGTCAATTTCTGGTCCTGATCATAAGAGAGCTTTTGCCATTCGCAGTAGTTACTTGGGGCCCTAATTTGCCAGCTTTGTTGTTGCTGTTACCAAAAGACCTGACAGAAACCATGAGAGGAGGAAAAGTTTATTTGGTAATCACAGTTTCAGAGGTCTCGTCAGTAGACTGCTGACTCTATGGTTCTAGGCCCAAGGTGATGCAGACCATCAACACAGAAGGGTGGAGAGGAGAAAAGCAGCTGAGGACATGGCCACCAGGAAGGAGAGACACGAAGACACGAGAGAGAGAGAGAGAGAGAGAGAGAGAGAGAGAGCTCTGCTCACCAGGGATAAAATACATACACCAAAGGCATGCCCCAGGGACCTACCTCCTCCAGTCACACTCTACAACTGGCATTACAAGAGTGCACCACAGCACCAGGCACAGTAAATTTTATTTAAAAAAAAAAGTTACTGCAAGTCCTCAAGGAAAGGATTATTAAATAGAAGGGAATTTTAGAAATTCAAGTTGGAAAGGACCTGTGACATCATATCACCTAACCATCTATTCAATTTGTTAACAATGGAGATGTACCTGGAGCTTACTGGAGAACAGGAGATCACAGTTATAAGAGATCATGCCAGTAGTAATTGCCTCCTGATGGCAACAGAAAATATGCCACCTTAAAATCTTGTCTGTTAGGTCTGAGGAATTGATTTCAGCTATCATGAGGTTTCAAGCTACACTATATTTCATGAAATATCTTGGTTTCCTTTGAAATGATTTGAAATAAAAATTAAAAGACAAATTACGATAGAAAGCTTCTATTTTACTGAGTCTTAATTATGTTTAGTTGAATTCGAATGTGTTGACTCAAATAACTCTCATTAGTTTTTATGTATGCCACAAGGCAGTAGCATAAGATAAAATAAAAATTATCCAATTTAATAGACTATTTATCAGAAAAGTTGGTTAAGATTTCTATTTCTATGAATTTTCCATAAAAATCAAAGGTTTCTTTCCGCACTGTGAAAAAAAAAATGTTAGGTCAATTTAAAGCATTTATAAATTATATGTTGAAGTACTCTGACAATTGTCAGATAAGGGTATGCCTGGCACTGTAGGAAAATTGGCTTAACAGTTTATCTCACATTTTTAAGAATGAAACTTATTTTAACTGATACATAAAACATTAAAATGATGCATATTAATGACACATCACATGATATTTTGATATAAGTACACATTGTATGATGTTGAAATCAAATCAAATATATCTATGTTCTTAACTATTTAGGATTGCTTAATGGTAAAATCCTTTCAGAATTGCAAGCTTTTTGAAATTTATACTGTTATCTATAATCACCCTAATATTCAGTAGCACACCATAATTTACTCCTGTCTATCTATACCTTAGTACACACTGATCAACCTTTCCCTATCCTCACCTTCACCTTACTCTTTCCAGCCTCTGGTAACCACTAATCTACCTTCGATTTCTATGAGATGGACCTTTTGTAGATTCTACATATAACTGAGATCGTGCAGTACCTGTCTTTCTATGCCTGGCTTATTTCAATTAACATAATGATCTTCAGCTTCATCCATGTAGTTACAAATAACAGGATTTCATTGTTTTTCCTGGTTAAATCATATCCCATTGTGCATATGAACCATATATTCTTTATCCATTCATCAATGACTAACAAAAATCTGAAAAAATACTCTACACCATCAACCATCAATCGTCAGTGGGGTATTTTTCTATACATGGTTGAACATGTTCTTCCAGTGTCTGAAAATTCATCTGCCTCACTGGTCATTCCTCTCTTCTTGGAGATCCAGCTCCCTCTCCACACACCCTGAAGTTCTAGGTTTTGCTCTCTATTTTTCCCTCTAAGGGTGGTCACTAGAATTAATTATAAACATCACCATTCCCATTGTGACCCCACATTGGAGTCACGTTGGAATGTCCTTTATAAAATTTCTTAAATTTGAAAGATGAGTCAAATAGGAATACCTATATGCACATATTATAAAAATTCTATGGATTTGATTAGAATATGATAGAAACATCTTTATTTTCTTCAAATTGGAGAACTTTATATTTGTAACCTATGTTAGCTAGTTTTATAAAATAAAATCCTTGTTAAAAACAACTTCATTAATTTTTTTTGGAGTTCAGGAAAAATAAAAAAAATTGTGACCACTCAGTGTAAAATGAAATTTTAAAATCATCTAGTGCTATCACTTATGCTTGAAACTTCTTTTTAGTTCTCTCAGCAAGAAGTTGTTCATTGACTTCAACATTTCCCACAAGATAAGAAATTCTACCTTCTGATGTATCTCTATTCAATTTTTCACAAAAAAATATAGCAGAGTTATTGTGAGAGAATAAATCTGTCTTTCTGTTTTTTCTTTTGATTCCCACCCAGAGACTACTTGTTTCTTAAGCCAAGGTTCAAAAATTCAAGTTCTGGTCATTGTGCCATTTATGGCCAACCATCTGTGTTCCAACCCTTGCCTTTTCCATCCTCTGACCCTTTACAGAAAGAAGCAAGAGGTTTCCAACTGAGCTCACCAAATTTTCTGTTTTCAATGTAAGTTTTTAGAAATACCAAACATTTTCTTAGAGTTTCCTGATAACATGTAATACTACTAGCCCCACTACACAAAATTTGCATCTCAGCAAATTCTACCTCATAACATGTTAACTTTTTTTTTTTTTAAGAGAGAGAGGGACAGTGAGAGAGAGATAAAAAGAGAATCAACTTTATTTAGTTTTTCACGTGGCTTTCGTTGCTCTGACGAAAGTCATTGTATATATGGTGCTAGGGTTCG
The DNA here is from genome assembly GCA_004027875.1 of Aplodontia rufa. Lineage (NCBI taxonomy): Eukaryota > Metazoa > Chordata > Mammalia > Rodentia > Aplodontiidae > Aplodontia > Aplodontia rufa. Next base: position 121,335 of record PVKS010001702.1, read on the forward strand.
AACCTGTGTCCTTGTGCGAACACACCAGGCAAGCGCTGTAACCGCTGGACCACCACTCCCACCCCAACAAAGCTTTATTCAAAGGGAAAGAAAACTTCCACTTTTCTGACCATACAATTGCAATATTTTAGTAACTGATCTCCAAAGTATAAAATATTTAACAATAGTTATTGTAATTAATTGCTCTCAAAAATCAATCCCTCCTGGTAAAGGGTAGCCCACCTGACATATTTGAGTGACTTTGTTTTATATGTAGTTTTAGTTTGCATTTAAATCTCTACCCTAGTGGAGTCCAAACATAATGTTTTTAGCGAAGGTTCAAGGCACAGCAACTTGTTCTCCAGATTTCGTACAGGTTTTGTCATGATTAATTTGCTTCCGGCTCTTTGCTTTGTTTGGTTTTGCTGATTTGGCTTCCCCTTCTAATTCCTTCCTCTTCAGACTGCACCCTGTTTCGTCCTTTGCGGATCGATCTACAGAAACGCACAGCCTAGCAACTGCTCAGGCTTCCCACCTCTCATTGCACAAATTATCGAAGCAAAACATGAATAGGCTGGAAATTTGATAGGGAAAAAATACTTATGCTTTCCCCCCCTCTCATCTATAAAATAAGAAAAGATGTATCCAGCCAGAAACTCTCCAAATGAACCACACCAAATTGAGGCACCAAAAAAAAAAAAAAAAAAAAAACTCTCATTTTAGAAAAAGTAGTAAAACCTGACAGTGTTCTCTCCTGCTGTACAGATGTGTTGGTGGCCCACTGAGCAAGCAGAGTGTATAAAATCACAGTCACAGAGAGGACCTGGATCTTTGTCCCAAAACACATGGATAGCTGTTAATGTACGAGTGATGTGTTTTTTTAGTCCTTAGGACCTTTGAATTTTTCTAACTGAACTTTTTATTCAGTGAAATGCTTTCTTACATCATGACTGAACCTCCACTTGGAGCTGAGCATAAAACCCAAATATCATAAGAAATTTCATGTTTTGAAAGTTGAGAAAGTTGTTACCACCTAAAAACATTTGGATTATTTTATTAAATAATATCTTTGGATTGTTTAATGAAAATTATTTCCTTACTTAAGTGTGGATCTGACATTTTCGGCTTTACTGTTAAGAGACATGATTCAACCACCCCTTTTAGGAGGCTTTAAGAAAAAATGAATATGCAAATGTGGTTCTGCTCTCACATAAGATGTAGGGAGAAGAATCTACTTCAAATTATATATATATATATATATATATATACACATATATATGTATATATATATATATATATATATAAAATGCTTATGCTATGTAGCACATACAGAAAAAATAATACATTAGTCTATTGGCATATGGACCAAGCTACTAGAAATAAGTGACAAAATTCACACTACAGAAGCAGAAAGTATAGTTTAGTGGCCAAAGACGGTCTTTGCATTCATACAGACGTGAATTTGAATTCCATATCTGCCTCACCCTAGTATGTTAAATTTAGACAAGTCACCTCTCTTTTTTTTTCCTATTATGCACTAGAGATAGCATTATATACTTCATCAAATTACTGTGAAGATTATGCAATATCATTATTCATTCAACTTCCATTCAATTAATATGTATTATGAAATATATCAGGCAGTATTCTAGGCAGCGGGAATATAGCAACAAATTTAAATAAACATAATAAATGACAAAGATAGACCACCAAGGAGGTGACGTTTGTGCTGAGACAGAAAGGGTAAGAAGAAACCATCCAGGCAAAGAGCCTTCTAGGGTGAGCAGAGAGTTTAGCATGTGCAAAGGCTGTTTGGAGGGAGTTTGAGCAGACAGAAAGAGAGAGGTCAGTGTGGCTGGTAAGCAGTGGGAAGAGAGGGAGACAATTTGGGAGAGGCAGGCAGGGAGACTCCTAAACGGCTCTGCTGCTCACTTGGTTGTAGTTTACTAGGACCTGAAATTTGCTGGCACATAATAAGCTCATTCCTTTAACGTGTGAAAATTAATATTATTTTAAAAGTAGCTATCAGAGCCATACACTTTGTTTCATCGCCTCATTTTCTTTTCTCCCTCCAGTTAAGACTACTTGACCCTTGGCATCGATTCTACTTCAATTTGTAGGATTGGTCTTGAAATCCAACAAGGGGTGTGGCACAGCTACAGAACACAGAACAGGAACCAAGTAACATATTGGGTGTGGTGGTGCACGCCTGCAATCCAGCACCCCAAGGGGCTGATGCAGGAGGATCACAAGTTCAAGGCTAACCTCCTCAGCTTAACAACACCCTGTCTCAAAATAAAAAATGAAAAGGACTGGGGATGCAGTGTAAAGTGCCTCTGGTTAAATTCCCATAAAAAAAAAGGAAAAAGAAAAAGTGACACTTTATTGGGGCTATTAATTACAAGACTACAGTTGTGGGTGCTACCGTTCCCCCTGAATGTACAGATGGCCCCAGGCAAACCTCACAGGTGCAAGCCCCAGGAGTACACCAGACCAGTCGCCCCATTGCTAGAAATATGCTCCCTGCAAGAGACAATGCCATGTAAGTGTGGCTGAGGAGGAACAGAGTCAGGGTGGGGATATTGATAGGACTCAATCTTCTTCTAAAAGGTATTTAATCATTCAAAAGAGATCACTGAAATTGAAAGTATCACTGATGCTCTAAACTGACAAGTTTAAAGTTTATTTTCTCACTTTATGCTGAGGATGAGAGTTCAGTGGTTCTTGAAAATAAAATTGGAAGCAGTGGTCTATTTATAAATTTGTTGATAATTCCTTTCCAATACACACATAAGACAAAGACACATTTCAATATGTGTGCATATTATATAACAAAATGCAAATGTTACATATGTGTGATTAAACTGAATTATGTTGATAATTAAAAACAAAAAAGCCAATGTTTGTTAATACACTGCAAGCAGAATACTTGAATTAGGAATTTTCAAGCAAATTCAAATTTTAGCTTTTTATTTGTAACAAAAAGGCCTCAAAATCACTTAGGTTTAAAATAATTTAAAAAATTGAGAATTTAATGATAAACGCTTTAGATATATAAACTTAATATATAAAATAGGATAAAAGATTTTAAAGAATAGAATATTTATTTCAGTTGATTTCTTTAACCAAATACATTCTTTCTCCTCTCATCACCAATGTTGATATTATAATTATTTCACTTATTATTTTCGTTTTCACAACTCTTTCCTCTGAAGTAATCCTTTTCTGGGAGAAGAAAGATAACCTAATAGATTTTTCTGTCTTTAATTTTGTAGGCTCTGTGAATTTTTAATGCTAATGCTTTAAAGAATTCCTCTTATTTAAATAAGATATTTGATAAAAAGTATTCTAGATAATCTTTCCACTAAATCTTTAACAGCAAAGCTTAAAAAAAAGTTATTGCCATATGCTCTTTAATGCCTAAAGCAAAGATCTAGTATGGAGTTGAGAATCATAATGAGGTCAATCTCAATTCCATCAATGTTATGTTCTATTAAAATCAAATCCAATCACATTCCTCATTTCAGCCCAGCATGGCTTGGCTTTGAGGTATGTTCAGGAATGCACTTAAATTAGAAGAGAAACATTAACATTTTATCATATGAATGCCACTAATGGCTCAGAAGATTAGCAGTAACACATTCTGGAGACTTCTACTGAAAATGCTCTCTTAATAATATTCTCACACACCTAACTGCATCTGTGGGAGTTGTGGTTTCCACTAACAAAGCTCAGAAGCTGTCAGAGAAAGACAGAAAGAAAGGAAGGGAAAGAAAGAAAGACAGCTTGCCTCACTGTTAATGAAAATCTCTGAACTAAAAAATCCAGTTTTACTTGACATTTTTCCAGAAAATGATTTTTCATTTACATCATCTCCAATTAAGTGAAATAAAGTGGGGCCATTCTCTGGTGAGTAGTGGATCATCCTAGGTAAATAATCTATGGGCTTAATTAATTTTCATATCTTTAAAAAGGTTTTTTCTTTAATTGGAAAAGGGATAGGTCTTCTCCATTGCCTTATAGGAAATTGTATGAATTCACCACAATTCCAATACTCTTCTCCACATGTTATCTATATAGACAGGCAGCCCACAGGATCAAACACCCAGTTATGACAGTCTTTCAATGTGGAGCCAGAGGAAGACTAGTCTCACCATAAACAGCTTCCCAGTTAACCCTATTCTGTACAAAATAGTACATTACTGAAAACAAGAAGGAGATGAAATATAGTCCTTAATTTATGGCAGAAGTACTCTCTTTAATATTTTCTTTTCTTTGAATGAATTCAGTTTCTTGTGTGACTCAATGATACAACCAGCACTGTTCTAGCTTTGTCAAATACAGAAGCCATGTCTCGTGGAGACTGATATATATTTTCAGAAACGCATGGAATTGAAGACGTTTTAAGCTGTAAATCGTCTTAAAGGTCATGAAAAATGAAATCATTTTACCATTGTATGAACTAAAGCCCAGAGAGTTTAAGAGCCTTTGCTAAAAACCACAAAGCTAATTAATATTCTGTTGGGACTAGAATTCAGAAACGTGACTCTTTGCTATTGCTCATTTGAACTTGAAAATAGAAAAGCTACAGGTAGGTGGATGTTGTGATGTAAAGGATACATACATCTGTTAAAAGATACATTTGACACTTTAAAATTTAAATAGACAACTATTCATGGTTTGGGCAGGTCTGAGTGGGAGTGGCTTGGGACTCTGCTGAGGGAGCATCAGGAGTCTGCTGTTATAGAAGAATACAGAGGCAGAGCAGATAAATCATTGGTTAAAATTTGAACAGTTGCCTTATTTGGACTACCTTAGTGGGGAAGCTCTGACAATAAAGCTAATGCCTACTGGACTGCCTATGATTAGCTGAAGTTAATTTCAATTCTGAGTTATGGTTTGATGTTTTGATGTAGGAACCCAAGGTATCAGGGACACTTCAGTCCAATGCTCTCTCATTTGTTAATTTTATCATGTCAATGCTATGAAAACCCAAAATGTAGGAAATATTCAGGGAATGGTCATCCTTCAACTTTGAAATTCAATCAGGGCTAAAATCACCTGTTCCTGAAGTCCTGACCTTAAATAAATCTGCAAAGAGCAGATGTTCATTGCTCCAAAATGCATAGAAACAGGAGTTCTACTCCTGAGTTTAAACTCCTTCACAAGTGTGAAAAAGTCTATAGCATCCTTAAGACCTCTAGAACTACAAGTCAAAAAAACCCATCATTGAAATGGACCCTTTCTGGAATAGCAGCCAGGTGACTTCTATGCATCAAATCTAAAACCTTTCTTAGGAACGTGTTCACAGATGAGATGCAGCATCTAATGGTCTTCCATTTGCCTTGAAGCTCCACATCTGCTTTATCCTCTGTGGAAAGAGAAGGCAGTAGGAGGAGGGACAGCAGGAACACGAGAATGGAGGAACTGTCACGCTGGAAGAAGCTTGAGATGTGACCACAGTTTTGGAACGTGCAAACGTTTGAAAAATATGTTTAAACCACCAGTTCATTACTACGAGTTTTTCTGTAATGTCTGAAAAAATATAGCAAATGGTGCCTTTCACAATTAGAAATTTTCTAAAACTAACATTTTAAAGAGATTTAGGAGTGAATTAGTTTTATTTATTTTTATTAGTACACAAGTGGCACACTAAATCTTGCCAACCAGAAGTTCTCTATTTTAAATTCTAGCATCATATATGTGAATTAATTTTTCCATGCTTGGCCAGTAATTATGAAAAATGGTTCAAACATCATTAAGTGCCTAGTCTTTACATTTGGCAACAATTAGAATAAGAACTATGATTCTCGTTTAATAGAATGACCAAAGGCAGAAAGCAAGTAAGTGATTTTCTTCCCTCATATTCTCCTCCCTATGAAATCTGTGGGTGGAGGTGGAAATCTGTCTGTCAATCGGGGGATAGGGAATGAGAGCAAAAGGACACACAGAGAGACAGATCTATATATATCTATATAGATATATCTTCCAAGATATATATAGATATATCTATATCTATCTATATATACATATATATGTATATATATATATATATAGAGAGAGAGAGAGAGAGAGACAGACAGACAGACAGACACACACACACACAAGATGCAGACCTGTGGAATTAGAAGCATACTCAGTTTATACTTGGGAAAACGCCATGTCTGAAACTCATGTCACAAGGACAGACAAAGGTCTTTGGAAAAAGTCTGGGACAAGAGTCAACAATTCAGAGAGATTCAATCAGAGCACATTAAAACCTGAAGGGGTGGCTGGAAGAGCCATAACTGGAAAAAAGCCCAGCACATTTAAGAGCATTTTCTTAAAGCAGTGGATGATGACCTTAAAATATTCACAATGGGCAAGGGATTGGTAAATGGAAATTCTTAAATATAGTACAAATTTTTACTAATTTTAAGGCCTACAAAATTGCAGTAATGTGATATATATTTAGTGTCTGCCTTAATTGCTTTATTTTAATGCTCATAAAATATTCATACAAGAGCATTCAGTGGTTTACTCCTCATCTCTGTCTCCCAATCCTATTTTTTCTCATTATATTTCAAGTAGCTTAAACTCTAAGTCAGCTACTTGGAGTCTTCAGGAACCTAATCGTTAGGACAAATAAATCTCACAAAGTGTCTGCTTTGTAATTATCATTTTATTTTTTATAATTATTCCCTTTGTTAAATCATTTCTGAAATCCAAACATCTGATGACATTTTCCTGATGAATTCATTTAAAAATAGCTATTTTCCTACCCCAATTAAGAAACTCCCTTCACTTGCCACTATCTCAAAGATACTCATCTAGTATTTTTATCAAGTAAAGTGTTTGTAATTCTTATTTCCCCAATTTCACATATAGCCTGTACATGTTTTTGAAATGGTACCAACTTTTTCTCTTATTTAGTGTAGCCTTTGTTAACCTAATCATGTTGACAATTTTCAAGTAAATGCCACGGAGCTTATATTTACCAGCACATTTTAATTCTAATGAATAGTTTTCTAGCCATTAATGTTGAAAAAGCTACACATTCAATGCTCTGCTTTATTTTGCCCTATTATTTTTAGTCCAATAACATCTATTATAATAACTGCTTTCAAAATATTGTAAGACCAAGCCTAAAACCACTTGTTAAGGACGTCAGGAGTCTTAGTGTTCTTTAAGTTCCATGATATGTCATTGTTCATATCATCCAGTCTAGAATTACAACCTGAGGAAGTGTTTGTGGGGTAAGATCAAGAGAGCATATATTTAATAATACATTTAAAAAAATAAACATAAGTTGAATCAGGTAAGATCAACATACAAATAATTATGTTCAAGTGCCAATGGTCAAGTTTACTCAAAACCGTATAAGCAACTGATGGGAATTAGAATAAAAGAAAGCCATAGAGTTGGAACTGTACAGAATGTACCTTTCAGTTGGTTTCATGCATATACAAATATGCATTAAAATTCCTGCATGGATTTTCATGGCTGGACAACTCATTATTTCTAGTGCTGAATAATACAAACTCTATGTATTAATCTATATCCTGCCTTGTTCCAACTATATGATATTCAGGAATAGACAAAACTATAGCGTCAGTAAAATGACCAATTCTTAGGGTGTAGATGAGAACAAGGATTTAATAGGCAAAGTGTGAAGGATTTTTAGGGCAGCAAAACTACCCCGTATGGTAGTAAAAAGGTGAATACATGTCACATGTGTGTACAAACCCACAGCAGATACAACACCAAGAGTGAATGCTAATGTAAACTATGAGCTTAAGATGATAATGAGGTCCATGTACGTTTTTCAATTACAATAAGGGTACAACTCTGGAGGGGGATGTTGCTAGTTGGGGAGGCCATTCATATGAGGTGACAGGACAAATAAGAGATATCTGTACTTTCTGCTTACTTTTTCTATGAATCTAAAACTGCTCTAAAAATGAAATTTGTCAAAAAAGTGTTTGTATTATGAAAATACAGAGAAAATGAAGTAATGATACACACTGCATGTTTTCAAAATCTCCAAATGCATGTTCTACACCTGAAAATGATACAGAAACACATGCACAAGTATATACCCACTACTGCTGAATTATATTCTTTGCTTATTAATTAACTGTCCTTTGCACTAATTTTATAAGATAGTGTATTTGGGATGGAAGATGGAATGGAACGCTTCAATATAATAAGACACTCTGCTGGTGTCACACTTAGGTAACACCTAAGTTTTCAGAAAGCCATAGATCTTTGCAAATTTAATCGATTTCTTTGGTTGATGTAAACTGCTAGTGACTCTATATTGTGTCAGGTAATTCTCAAGTGGTTCTAGCTGACTCTGCATTGAGCCGCTACATGGTCCAAAGTACTGCAAGGAATATAACACATCTTTAACCTCAAGCAGTAGAGCTCAATTTGTCTTGTTTAACATTAAACATACCCTGAGTAATTGTACTCAAGATTTTGAAAGTTTTTGCTTCCTTAAACAGCATGATCATGCACTAATAGCATTGCCTTTTATAATTTTGAGAATAAAAACCATTTTGGGGACCTGAGAAGAAAGGTAGCCTTCAAGGTATAGGCCTCAAAGCAAGGAATGAAAACATAAAAGCTGCTATGGTCTGCTTTAGACATCTTAGAATAGAGAATAATGGTCTCAGCTCCTGCCCTCATTCCTCCTGTGATCAGAGCTCCATTTGCAGTTAATGGCAGCACCTTCTATAGGAAGCCTTTTAGAGGATGTGTGGATTGTGAACAGAATCACAGAACTGAAAAGTTCCACTGAATGTAGCCTCTGGGCTTCTCACCACTCGCAGGTTCATAGACAAAGGAGAAAAGAGAAATGATACAATCAGCAGGAATTCCAAGAAGCAAGCAGTCCTGAGATGGCATCCAAGTGGCACTATACAACATGGAAAAATTCAGTCCTCATCGTAAGGATAAAATCGTGGCTACTTTGCTTGAACTGAAGAAATTTCCTTCATCTTGTTGGACCTGTCTCTTTTTCTTCCCCCTGGAAAAATATGATGATGGTAATTCCTACCCTGCATGGCTATGCTGCTAGTTGTGGGAGATAGTCTCTAAGGTTCCAAGGACAATGCCAGTCTCCTTGAAAGTGCTCAGTAAGAGGTGACTGTAAGATGATGATAGTGCGATGGCCATGAGGAGGATGCTCATCAGCCACCACCACTACTTTCAGGACCGCTCGTAGTCTGGTGTGCTGTGCTATTTCTTACCTTGGAGTCTTGTTTCCTTTCCTTTTCATTAAAAGGAATACTGCTTCTATCATTCCGAGAAATTAGCCAGAACATTAATGCCTCTAGGCAGAGTTCCTGAATCCATCTGGTTTTGGTCCCCTCTGATCTTCACATGCACCAGAACAAAGGGTAGGTAGGTGGCTGGGGAAAAACCACCTGGAGACCTGCAGCAGTTGGGTTCTAACACTGGATTTAAAGATGCATGACTTCTCCCACTCCAGGTGCTCAGGGATGACAAAAGATGGATGAACAAATAGGATATGGTTACAGGCCACATAAATGCTCCAATTGAAGATTAGAGCTACACCAAAATTGTGGCAAAAGCTGTAACAGAAGTATGTATAAAATTTTGTGAGAACACAGGAGGGAGAAATTAATTAAATCATGGGAAGACAGAAGGAGAAGTTTTATGGAACGTTTCAGTTATAAAATAACATCTGAGTTGGACCTTAAAGGGAGCGTACAAAAAGTTCCCTAAGAGGATGTCACCACCACAGCTTGTCATATTTATACAGGCTACCTACCTCTAAGGACTAAAGGGATGTAGACAGCTCCCACTGAAATGACAATAGATAATTCTACTTTTGAGTGAATGAAAGTCAAAAAAGTAGAAGAAAGTAGTTCATACTTTTTTTTTTTTGTCCAAGGGGGATTTTTAATCAAAGCGAGGCTTGATAATGTGAGCACAGAAGGCAATTTGGGGTGCTAATGCTAGCGCAGGTGGTGGTCGGGTCACATTTGCTTCTCAGTGCTGGGATTGCTGGGTGGTTAAATGAATTGATGATTGCAAATTGCTTTGAAAATACACAATGCTGAATAAATGCCATGAATTACTGTTGTTCAATATACTCAGGAGACAAACTTGTCTCTAAACAGAAAGGTCTCTGAAAGATGGACTATGTTTAAAGACATTTAGGAGCATTCTTTTTCACACTGAGGATGAAATTTTTAGCTAGATTTATTCTAAAGCCATAATAATGCCTAAGGATAATCTTTTTAAAATGCCATTATAACAGAATAAATCTGAAATTGCTCATAAATGCCACTTACAGGAAACTTGAAGAAAAAAATGCATTAAACTAAAACAGTTTTGCCATCTCACTTAAAAATGTATTATAAGACAAAGAAAGCTTCCCACGGGAATGGTAGCTGTGATCGCTGAAAGCAAATAAAAAGAAACAAATTAAAGGTATCTAACCCATATAAACATATAGAGGGTTCCTTTCAAAAGACGGTGAAAGAAATTACTAGAAGAAATTCAAAAAATTCAAATTATTTTTAGCAATGTTTGTAAGTCTTCTCCAACTCCATGCAACACATACAAAGAACTAAAAGGAAGTGTAATTAGTCATATAACGGAAATTATATTGCTATCACATTTCCTAGTTTGTGCTGTAAATTTAATTATCTAATTTAATACTTAAAACAGTGAAGTGGATAGAACAGGTGTTATCATTTTAAAAATAAATTTAAACCAGAAGTTGAGGTTCAGAAATTTTACATGACTGAGAAGATTGGAATCCCAAAACTGATAGGCATCAAAATCCAAGTGATAAGTTCTACAAATTTCTAGATTAGTGACCTAGTGACATTATTGTCAAACACCCAGGAAATCCTTAACATCTTTATTCACTTAGCAGACACAGTTTTATGACAAGCTTTAAAAGAAGTGACCAAAACATAAATTTTTTTTGACATTGCAATACAATTAATATTTATAGTATTTAATTTTTAAATGAAGGAAATCATTTTCAGAAAGAATGCATTTGCATAATAAAACAGAGAGGTAACAATGAATTAGGCCTTTCCAAAAATGTGTGCATCAGAACTCTCATTCCATAAGATGCTTCTAAGTGATATGCATGAAAATTTTATATGGTAAAATGTGTTGGCAAATGCTTAGTGAGGTCTTCCTTATTTCTTCACTCTCAGTGTATATTAATGCACCAAAATTTTTGCAACATTCTGCTGCAAGAACCTATCTGACTAATCCTACTGCCCTTGAAATTCATATTCTATCCCTCTGCTTCTGGGACTCCAATATTCATTTGTACAAGTCAAGGGTAGATAATTCTGTGACAGAAATACCCCAAACTTTAAACTGAAGTATAAATATAGCTCTGGAATGACCACTGTAATAGTTATTTAAAGAATAAAAGATGGGAAACAGTAGTGTTTTCAAAACAGAGAAAAAGTCATTACTTCAAAGCACTTTTGTTTATGAGATGCTGCTCCACTCCACCCCCAGACACCCAGGAGTGGGTGTCTACAATCCCTCTGCCAGGCAGAGAACTTCAGTGGCAATGGATGAGAAGATGTGGGATCTGAAATGCTGAGAGAACTGACCTTTCCAACATTTAAGGCAAGTTACATATTTGTTAGGTTTGGATTATCAGGTAAATATAAAAAGGAAGGAAAGAACAAGAGAAAAACATCCCCAAAGTAACATACAAGCTTGTTCCCTTGTTATCTTCTCCAGAAACCACATATTTCACTGTATTCATGGATGCAAACTGCAGGATCTGGTCATCCAGATTGAAAGTAATTCACGTATGAATCTTTTCCATCTGTTTTAGGGTGAGCATTCAATGTTGTCAGTTTGTAACTTGCTTAAAGCAGGTTGGAGATGAATTAGCAGCCACGTTGAAAAGAAGTTCTCATAGTCCCTAAGTTAACTGACTATTAATCTAAATAGTTTAGAACCATAAATCTCTTTGCTGAACAGATGAGTTGATGACTTTATTTTAGAAACTGCAGACGGATTGAAGATTGTATAAAGATATCCTGTATGGCTCCAGTTTAAAAGTTTTGAGGGTGGGATTGTCTTAGACTGACATGCAGAAAGAAAAGAAATGAAATTATGATGCACTGAACTGAGGTCTAGAGATAGGCACCCTGCTGCCTGCTTGGGAATACATGAGCTGTCATTTAACATGCTGAACCTCAGTTTCTTTAGCTGAAACCTGAAAATCTCTGCCAACAGGATTCTCCAGTTCATTGTAGCCATAAAGTTTGTAATGGTGAGGGGTGTGGAGTCACACTTAGGATCAAACCCTGGATCATGTATTCATTAGCTATATTTTCCTCTAAAATATGATATTTAAAATATTTGGGGACTTTCTTCTCATGCTGAAATGGGGATGATAACGGAACATTTTTTCATGGCATTTCTGTGAGGAATTTAGTGATCAAAACACATAGAATGCTTTGCCTGGCATATAAATATCATTGTCATCATTAGAGTTTAAGAAATCTTAATACATCATCTTCTCATAAAAAAGGGATAAATTCTATAAACCTGATATGAAAATATTTGTTAATTTGACAGGTAATAATAAAATTAAATGGTTTCCTTAATATATATTATTGCAGCATTATTATTCTGGCTTATATTTGTTAAATGGAATGAGTATTATATAGGAGCTTAATTAAGACATATCTTTGCTAATTGAAGAGCTCTCTCAAATCAGTGAATTTAAAGAATTTATTCCCAAGCTACTGTCTTGTTATCTTCTGAAGATCTGAAGTCTACCAATGAGAATGACAGATGCTCTCAACTGGCTTCTGGTCTATTTTCTTTAGATCTTCTGTATTTTAATTGCTATGAGACGATGCTCTCATTTACAACATCTTGGTACTTAGTGTGTACTGTTTTCTAAGTATAACAGTTTATTCAGTCTCATTCATTTTATATCACTATTAATATTCAAGATTTTTATAGCACCTTGTAAAGATGTATGTCTCAGTTTCCCCTAATCAACAAGTGGAGATTGCATCATAAAATATTGGAAGATTCCTTTTTTCTTTTTTCTTTTTATTTTCCTTCACTTTTTTTTATTTATTATTATTTTTTGAACAACCTTACACGATTTTAACAAAATAATATAAAATGTGTATAAAATGTGTAAATATTCTGGATATTGCAATTATCTCCAGGAGTGCCCCCCCAATTACCCTCCCTTATCCCTCCCTTCCCTTTCCCTTTATAATTCTAAAAAAAAGGTATTAGATTGTAAAGCATTAC